>CAIGRS010029369.1:0-19004 GCA_903798395.1 Fraxinus floribunda
AAATTCTGACACTGGTGCAAAAAGTTATACCCGTTTCTTCGAAACAACTAGTTTTGCCAATTTTCGGTTCAATTCTTCTTCAAACTCTAACGTCAATTGTCCTACATCAGAAAGGTATGAGCTCTTGAAAAAACTATTTTTTAATTTCAATTACTCTCTTCCTACTTCCTAGAATCGATTACTAATTCTTACGCGGAGGTACAGCGGGGAGAAAACCCCGATCTCATTTTTCAGGTAGCAATCCCTAATTGGAGTAATCGGAACACCGTATACGTCAAGGAGACACGGAGTTCAATCTCACTATGATTTCAGATTTCTTATCAAAATTTGACTAGTCTAAGCAAAATATAAACCTAAAAATAAAATATGATGTCAAAAGACTCAAAGCTATTAAATATTTGGACAACATTTCAATCAAGATTCATGATTACGAGGTGGTCCATAAAATGTGTGTTTAGTTTGGTCTCATCAACCATGTAAAATTAACTCTTTTTCAATTTTTTGTTAGAAAAAAATCTGGTTCTTTCACTATATTATATGGATGGTGGGGACATAAATGATGTTGAACACACTAGAGCTACCATGTGTGTCATGGACCACACTTTATGTACCATTTTCTTTAATTTTGAGCTTCTACAACATTGAGCTGGAAACTTTGTACATGGTAGGAATGGGACATTAATGGATTAGATTAGGGTTGCCTAAACTTAGTTTTAATTTCACAATAAAACTTTTTGTAATTTAGTAATTTCCTCAATTAAGTCTATATATTCATAAGGATTAAAGTCAACATTAATATTCGATTACATTAAAATCAATAAAGTATAAAGTAATTATATTCACATCACAATTTTTATTTCTTGCATTATATTTTAATTGCATTTAAGATTTTTAATATTTGCTCATTACAGTACTTATGTACCTAGCGGTTTTTTATATTATTTTTATCATCGAACTTTTCATTAGTTAAAACACATTTTGTATTTGATAATAGTTTTACATCCAAAAATATGTTGAAATAGCGTAAAATAACTTATTTTTTCATCATATTTTTAAAAAGTAAATAAATAAAAAGTGCGAAAAAATATTTTCGTATGAAAATAAAATATTTGAATATAAATCATCATCACGAACAAGAAGTACGAATTAATTAAAGGCTGAAGATAAGAATTTGATGAAAAAAAGTTAAAAATAATTGTTACAATGAGAAAAAATTAAAGAACTTAACTATAATTAAAATGTGATGTATAAATTAAAAATTGTGGTGACAATATAATTTTCCTAAAACATACTGAAATTTCTACAAGGATAACCTCTAATGATATTACCCATTAAGCCCTATTTGAGCTCCATTTTTTTTTTAAATTCATTTTCAACTGCATATTCTTCCAAAAAATAATTTCATACGTAAATTCAAAAACTTTTCATACTTTTTAATCACATATTATTCCAAAACAATACTATTAAAAAATATATTTCTCAAACATGGTCCATTAGAAGTTCGTTGCATTTTTAATCAATAAGATTTGCTCTTTTAGCTTTTGTGTAGTCTTGAAGCACATGAAGAATATTTTTTGTTTCAAAAGAACGTATTTATAAGAAGTTTTTTGATTCTTATTTTCTTGAAACGGCGATCTTAAAATAAATAAATTCTTTTTTTTAAAAAAAAACTTGATTCTTATTTCCTTGAAACTACGATTTTGAAATAAATAAATTCTTTATTTTCAAAATTAATAGCCGTTCGATGTTAGGAGGAAGGGGGTGACACGAACACAATAAATCAATTTATTAGAAAAACATACATTTGACTCCAAATTTTAAGTGGTACCACTGAGAATCATGCAAAAGCCAAAATGGTCCTAACCAGGTCGTGGAGCTCCACCCTCGGGGACGGCGGCGGCAAGAGTCACGTGTCATTTTTCACGGCATCCTATGAACTACAGAGGATGAAACCTTAATTCCCCTTTTAAGTTTCCCCAAATATACAGTAGAATGATTAGAATCCTACCCACCTACTCACTTTTATTCCATCATAGCCAACCCTTTTGAGGAACAAAGCACGTCTGCATGCAATCAAACCGTTGAGAGAGAGAGATAGAGATGGGTTCCTTTTTATACCACGTATGCAACCGTTTGACCAAAGTATCTCTTTGAGTATTCAAGAAACAGAGAGGGAGAGAGAAGGGCTTTATGGGTTGTGAACGAAAGGGAATTTGAAAATTGTGAGAGGGAGGAAAAATGGAGAGGGAAAGGAAAAGTAGGGAGGAATTTGTAATGAAAAATTTTAGAGGCGGGAATATGGTGGGGAAAAGCGAGGGAAATTGTACTCCATCACCTCCATGGAAATTTGGGTTAGTTCAACCAGATGGTTCTTTAGTTCAAGATTTCAATTTTGCCCCAAATACCACTCTTTCTGCTAGAAAGCTTGGTGCCAGTCTCTGGGAGGTACAACCCCACCTCAACCTTAAGATGAACAAAGATGGGTCTAAGCCTAATCATCACAAAATTGAGGAATTTAAGGTTTCAAAACAGTTGTCTGAACTCTCCGATAGATCCCCAGAGCAGGTAAAAATATGCGCATCTTATGATTTTGAATTATTGATATCAATGATTTGAATCTTGCTTTTTTGTTTATGATTTTGCTTTATGCAGTGGAAAGTAACACTGTGTTATTCGTTGATTGAGTGTTTTGGGGTAGCTTAGGTAGCAGTTGAGTAAGGTCGCTTGATTGTCACATAGATTGTCATTGGCTTGTCTCCTTCCATGATATGCAGTTGATAGTAGCCCAACTGTGGATCCAACGTCGACAAGAATACTATATATTCTTCGTTCGTGCACTGGGGAATTTGTTGATTCAATATTTGGTCTTGTTCTAAGTTGAATTTCCAATTGCCAGTTATTAGTTTGGTATAATTTTGATTTTGTGCATAGTTATAATGTTACAGTTTCATATCATATGAACTTTTGGATTAGACTCACCTTCTTCTTATTTAAATTTAAGATACATTTTTACATGGAAAAACCACGGTTCAAAAATATATTTGGACTTGGGGGACGCACATAAGTTGGGCTTGGTAGAAGTTAAATTTTCTGCTTCTAACGCTTGTAGAATTTGCGAAGTCTAATTTTTATCTCGACTATAGATTCTTTGATTCTAAAGTGAGGGGAACTCTGTGCTCCTTTCATTATGTAGTTTAGTTTTAAGATTAGATAAAATATTTGGGGGAAAAAAACCCGTTTTCAAACTAATTGCGTGATTTGTAAGAAAATGATTGGGAAGAAATGCGGGGTAGTTTACCACAAGAATTCCAATGGCTTTGAGGAGAAAGGGAGTGAAACCGAGGGTGAGGGTGAGGGACTTTCTGCATTTGTTAATATTCTCACTAGCTACTTAAAAACTTTCTCGAGTAAACCATCTAATAGTAGGAGATATTACTTGGGTATGACCCTTCCACAGTTAATTCTTGCAGTGACTGTTAAAAGATTTGAGTTTTTGTAGTTTATATGTGATGAGGTGCTGAACAAGACTTAGACTCGATATTTTATTGCTGATCTCTGCCCTCTATTTTGACAGGCAACAAGTGGTAGTGGTTTGAGAAAGCAGGTTTCAGCGATAACTACACAACATAATCCGAGGCCTAAAAGAGTCAGCCATGTTCAACAGCCTGTATCCCCTTCTAGTTACTGTAGCTCGATAGAGGTATTTTAACTTTCTGCAGAGCTCCACACTTCCAATTCCTAATATGATGTTTTATTTACGTAAAATGAATGGAGATTCAGAAAAGAAGTTGGCAAGGACGCGAAATAACAATGCTCTTTATTTTTTTTTGTACTGATTCGAATAAAAATCTTTTCATTTGCTGTTGACAGATGTCTCCGTACATACCTACCCATTCCCCAAGTAGTTCTTTGGACTCTAAGGGTAAATTTGGTGTGCCAAGTTACAGCCTTCAAACATCCACAGAGTTACTTAAAGTACTCAATAGGATTTGGAAACTTGAAGAAAAGCATGAATTAAATATGTCGTTAATAAAAACATTGAAAAGGGAACTGGATCACTCGAATGTAAAGGTTAAAGAATTACTGCAAGAGAAGAAAAGAGATCAACAGGAAATTGCTGAGTTGATGAAGGAAATAACTGAAGATAAAGTTGCTAGGAAACACAAGGAGCAACATCAAATGAAAAATGCATTTGAGTCAATTGGGCACGAGTTAGAGGATAAACGAAAATTAAGAAAACATTCGGAAAATCTTCATTACAAGCTATCTGGGGAACTTTCAGAAGTGAAATCTTTGTTCTCTAATGCTTTGAATGAACTTAAACAGGAGAGAATAGCACGGATATTGCTAGAAGATCTGTGTGATGAGTTTGCAAAAGGAATAAGAGATTATGAACATGATATACGGTTGTTGAGGCAGAAATCTCATGAGAATCAAATTGGAAGGGAAGGGAATGATGGATTGATTCTTCATATTTCTGAAGCTTGGTTAGATGAACGAATGCAGATTAAGTTAGCAGATGCTCGTGATGTTGCAGGAAAACCGTCGGTTGTGGACAAGTTAAGATGTGAAATCGTAACTTTTCTTCGAGCAAAACAATCTGGGAATTCTGAAATAAATGATTTTATATCCTCAGAAAAGCCAAGGGAAAGTAACTTACGCAGGCGTTCTTTGGAATCTCAATTGAATAAAGGGTTAAGTTTGAAGCAAGGAAGTGATGCCGCCAAGGAACCAGCATCAATCATTTTGGATAGTTATTCGATAGAAACAGCAAAATCAAAACCGACAAAGAAAAAGGCAGTGTCCCGAGAAGTTAAGGGTTCTGATCCATCTAGAAGGCAGATTCAGTCGGAAGAGCAAGTCATGCACGATCACCCTTCCGTGAATGAGGAACCGGCAAAAGAAAACCAAGATGAAATGACCAATAATTTTCCAACTAACTTAATCAGAAATCCTTCTTTGGCATCTGAAGGTAAGAAACTTCGTAATGGAAATGACTATACGGAAAGTTCTTTTGATCTGTCTACATTTACTGGTCCTAGTCCGGTTCTAAAATGGACATCTGAGGTAAAAGCTGCAGATCCCAACATGTTGGAACCTTTCCGGAGATGGCATCGAAGCTTCAAACAGAGTACTTTGCAGGAAAAGTTGCTGGAAGCACGGTTAGAGGGCCTACAACCTTGTGCTCGAGTTTCCAAAGGTTTGTCTCAAGTCGACTAAACTACAACATGATACAAACTTGAGAATTTAGAATTCCTTTTTCATGTAGTTATGAATCGCAGGATTGTAAATGAGAACGACCTCTGTTTGTACACAGTTGTCGGGATTGATCGAATCCACGTCCTTACTTCTAGTCATTGTGGTAAACTTGTTGCACCTTTCAGGGTTTTGTAGAAGACATGTAACATCATTTTTGGCCCTCTGATAATCTTGTCAACAATAAGTAGAACATTTTCTGATGTTTTGTTGGAAAGATATATGATGATTAAGTTGATTGATCATCCTGTTTTTTTAATAGTATCACATTGACTTGGTGGAAGTCACTGGTTTGAGCCGATTGTCGTTGAACTGAATGTGGCTTCTTTATTTGGATTAGTTCTCGTCCGTTTTAAATATGTTGCTATTAAAGAAAAAAAGAGGTTGATTTTGCATACCTTGATTCCAAATTCGAACTTTTCAAACCCTTTTATCTTATGGTGGTTCATTCTCTCCGTAAACTATATTTCGCAAGAAGATTTTGATGATTAAATTGAGTCGTCAAATTGTCCCAAGTAAATTAAGTAGAACTTGCACATAATATCATTCGAAGGAAATGTGCATAAAGTGCTTATAGCCCTGCATGTTAAGCTTGAACGTAGTAAAGTAAAACACGATAGAGTCGTTGCAATCGTCAAACTTTTGATGAGTAAATTTTATTAATCATTAAAGCTAAGTTTAACTAAAAAATATTTTACAAGATGGGTTTTTAATCGTAAATTCTTATATTTTTAGACGTATAAAACCCATAAAAATTTAATGAAAAATGAATCACCCCGATTTTATAATTTCTGAGAATTTATTGATTCTATCAGATTTTACTTCTTTTTGCCAAAAGAAAACAAAAAATGGAATAATAGAAATAGAAAAGTAAGGAAAAATTACATGATTGTAAAATGAAAAATCAGGTTTATGATATTAATTGGAAAAATCCTGGAATTGATCACAATTTGAATGATTTTAGTGAAGATAAATCAGAATAATCACCACTCTTTAAAGACCCAAAAGCTGCTTGAAATTCACCACTCTTACGACGTCGTTTCTGTCTTTGAACGCCATTTTTGTCTATTCTCTCAAGCTCAGATTTCTACAGAATGGCGGCAGCAACATTCAGATACATAGTGCAGCTACACAAGGATGTACCTAAAGCAGCGAGATTTTACTCGGAAGGATTGGGATTCACCATTAATGTCTGTACTCTCCGATGGGCCGAGCTCCATTCCGGCCCGCTCAAGCTCGGCCTCTTGCGCTCTCCCAGGTCCGTTTCTGTTCTTTTTCTAGGTTTTACTCTTTCCTATTCAGAAATTGACACAAATTTTTTTTTTTTTGTGAAATATAGTTGATTGAATGTAGGTGAAGTTTTGATATATGTAGGTTAAAAATTTTGAATCTTGCCTGTCCTCTTTAGTATAATCGAAAAATATATATATATTGTAACTGGAAAGACTTCATTTCATCTAGTGCTGGAGGATTTAATTGGATGGTAATTGAATAACAATGATTATTATAATGCAATTAAAATGTGAGTTTTGTTTAATAATTTGGTGATGATGAAATAATGGCTTTTATGAGGTTTGTTTTGCCTGCTAAACATTTTCTTGTATGAAAATTTGGAGATCAAATAGTTTCTGGTCAAATGTAGCTCCCTGCAAAGTTACCATTGGCAGCACCAGGGTGCCCAAAGATGTTATCCCCGGAGATTTATATTGCTTTATTTTAATGGCCAGATGCGTATGGGGTGAGTGCTGGCATTCTTGAACTGTGATGAGTTCAACTGGCTGAAGGTTAAAGGATTACATGTGATCTGAGTTCTATCGGATGAAATTGTGTTACTCTTGCATTGTCAACCGATGCTAAAAATTTACAGGGGACAAGTGCAGTAGGTTGTTAATTGTGCATAAGTTGAATAATAGTTTATTATTTTAAGGGTATGATTCTTGCAGAATTATTTTTTCCAAGTCATATAAATTTTGCTTGTTAACTAGGTGATTCTTTTGGAATGAAGGTACGAGTTTAAATCTCTGAATTTACTTCAGGGTGTGCTCATCGTTCACAAACGTCCTATTATTTTTAATTTATTGGTTGTTTAGCGTTGAGAATTTTAAACCGTAATTCTATTCTATTGAAAGCAATCAATTTGAAGAAAGAAAAATAAACACTCAAGAACACACAAGATTTATATAGGTTCGCTTCAATGTAAGACTACGTCATTTTCTGCCACTGCAGTAATTCACTATGATTAAAATAAAGGTTTACAAGAGAAAATCACACTCATATCTTCTCTAACCTCTTTTTGTCTCTTTTTATGATAAAATAATAAAGCCTAAGGATGGCTTCCTATTTATAAGTTAAATTAGGGAAAAATCGAATTTTACAAGGATTCCAATTCCTTAATAGATTTTTACAATCTCAAAAATTCCTAAACAATCCTTAAATGAAAAATGAAACAGCTCCGTGAAGTGACAATAATTAGGCACTATTACTTTACAATTCAGATGGTTCTGCTTGCCACTCTTAACACTAGTTATTCTCTCTGTCCTATCACCTATGTTAACTGATATAAATATTGAGGTCTCTTAGATGAAGTCCAGAAAATGAAGCATTTGTGATCAAATTATGATACTGTTTTCCACTTGTAATATGAATGTAGCTATGCATCTTGCAGCCATGACTAATTGTCTGTGGATAGTAGAGATAATATTATTCATTGCATATTTAGACGACTTTTTTGGTTAAAAAGTTATGGTTAGATTTTGGTTGAAGTTATTTGATGATCTGACAATTTTTAGTAGACTCTTGCACGAGAAGCAGTGGGTGGCAGCAGCATGAACCTTCTCCTGTGTGTCAGATTCTCTGACGTTGTTGGTCTGGAAGAAAACTTACATCATCTTTGGCTTCGTACTAAGCCACATCAATATAGAATTATGATATTTGTACATAAAAAATGCACAGCTTTGTTGACATTCAATGAGGTGTAAAAATCTATACCATTGATTGTTTAGCGTTGTTAAAATAAGTGACAAAAATGTTGGCCACCTCACACACTGTCAACAAAGCTGTCAACCGCAATGTACCTGTAGTAGAACTGATCAATATAACAATAAGCTTAATTTTATCTTTACAGGCTTTCTAGTTTCTCAGATTGCGTGTTTGCTTCATGAGAGAGGAATGAAACATTTACATCTGTGGTTCTCCTGAACTACGTTACACTCATTGATTGAACGTGTTATAGAAACAGTGTCTTTTCCATATTTGTTAATAGGTTTACGTATAACTTAAATAAGTAAATTTTAAAACAAATAACCTTTTGTTGGTGAGCTGAAAGTCAGAAATCAATAAAAGAAACTCCTACCTTACGGTCAAAACAAGTAATTCTTTTATTTGTATGAAGAATGTAATTTATAGAAACAGATATGGGGACAACTACTTTTTTCAGTAGCTTTTAAGCTTAGCCAAACATGTTTTGTCTTCATTTATATTTGCAGGATTTGGTAGATCCCATCTCTTTCTTCAAGGGTGCTTGACTGTCATATAAGTACATTATTTTCATTTTCCTTGTGTTTTCAGTGACCATGTTGAGCAAAAGGGATACTCGTCACTCCTATCCTTTACAGTGACTGACATCAACAGTACGGTGACAAAATTGATGGCTTTGGGTGCAGAGATGGATGGTCCAATCAAATATGAGGTCCATGGAAAGGTAATCTACGAAGCAATAAAATATAGATCTTTGGAATCACATTTTACATTAGGATCAAAACGTGTTTGGCAAATATGAGGTCCATGGAAAGTTACTTATTGTTTTCTCGCATATTTGCATAACTTACATGTTTTTTAAACAAAATTATATATTTTAAAACTTATTTACTTGTAAGTTGACCTTTTAAGCTTAGCCAAACATGC
Source organism: Fraxinus floribunda (assembly GCA_903798395.1). Classification (NCBI taxonomy): domain Eukaryota; kingdom Viridiplantae; phylum Streptophyta; class Magnoliopsida; order Lamiales; family Oleaceae; genus Fraxinus; species Fraxinus floribunda. The sequence goes on from CAIGRS010029369.1 coordinate 9,160, forward strand.
TCAATGGGCAAACAGACTACTTGGAAAGCTTTATCCGTGTCCTGTGTGTTCAGATTAGGAAAACTTAATCTTGATTCCTGTCTTGGCTTTACCAGGTTGTGGCTATGAGGTGTGTTGATGGCCATGTCTTAGGTCTCTATGAGCCTGCTTAGAAGTTGCCAAGACGAGCATGTGTTATTCCAAGAATTTAGAACCTTTTGCCTCTTTTAATATGTAAAGCACATCAAGCAGCACACTAAAGGACGAGATTACTTCAAAGAAGTCCGGCACACACGGAAAACCCTGTATACTGTTCAAATATGGAATTTCTAGCTGGTAAAGGAAGGCGTCTGGGATGCATGAGCCGTGCAATTTTGTAAAATCAAGGGATCATCATTGTTAGATGAAGTTCCTTGTAAGTGCAGTTTTGCACAACATGATTTTTAATGATCCGTGATCATATTTTGTTGTAGATATTTCCAATTCATGAAAGGATCTTTCAAGTACAGTTTCGAAATAAAATACAATCTAACCTCAATTTGTTGTCATTATATACTAAGAATACAACAATAACATTTTACTTTAACCTTTCTTTTCCTGCTCAAAGACACCAAACCTGGTGACTTTATTTAGTCAAATGAAGGTTTACATGTTTTCTTGATTTAAACTGGACACTCAGAGTTAGAATCTCTGAGAAATTCAAATTCAAATGACAGTCGCAGTTCTTGCTGAAAATCCAATAATAAAGGACTGAAAATATAAGCCGCCACCCTTCTTGCAGAAGTTTAGCTATGATCCGTTCTCTGTGGTTCATATAATCTTTTACCTTCATCATTGAGTGACCCTTATCCGGAAAAGATTCCACAATATTCATGTATCTAAACTGTTGCATATGTGACTCATATAGAGTGAAATACATGTTTATTGGAGGGGAAGAAACCGATAGGGTGTAAGTGGGTATACATAAAGAAAGAAGCAATGTCAGAAAAGAAAGAGGAAAGATACAAGACTTGGTTAGTAGCTAAGGGATACTCGCAGAGGAAGAGAGTAGATTATGATGAGATTTTCTCTTAGGTCGTTAGACACACTTTTATCAGGATTGTCCTGACAATGGTGGCCAATTTTGATTTGGAGTTAGAGCAGTTGGATGTGAAGACCGCTTTCCTTCATGGTGATTTAGAGGAGCAGATTTTCATGGAGTAGCTAGAGGGATTCTTGGAACCACGAGCAGAGAATTTTGTTCATAAACTGAAGAAGTCTTTATATGAATTTAAGCATTCTCCATGGCAATGGTATAAAGAAGTTCGACTCTCACATGATTCAAATTGGCTACAGTCATTGTGAGTATGATTATTGTGTTTACTTCAGAGTTCTTAAGGATAATTCATATATTTTCTTGATGTTTTATGTGGATGACATGTTAATTGCTACTAAGAACATGAACGAGGTAGACAGATTGAAGTCTTTGTTGAGTAGTAAGTTTGACATGAAGGACTTGGGACTGGCTAAAAAGAATTTTGGCATGGAGATCAACAGAGATAGGAAAGCCAGAAAATTATGAGTATCTCAGAAAAATCATTTGCAAAAATGTTGGAGAGGTTTAACATGTCCAATGCAAAACCAATGAGTACATAATTGGCAAATCACTTCAGATTGTCTAGTAATCAGTGCCCTAAGAATGAAGAATAAATTGCATAGATGTCAAAAGTGCCTTATGCCTGCACAGTGGGATGTTTGATGTATGAAATGGTGTTTAATAGACCAGATTTAGCACATGCAGTCAGTGTGGTGAGGGAGTACATGGTTGATCTCGACAAAGAGCATGGGAGAGTTGTAAAGTCGATTTTCAGGTACTTGAGAGGTATAATGGAGTGCGGGATCACGTTTGAGAGACAACATGATGATGTTTCAGTTCAGGGATTCGTAGATGCAGATTTTGCAAGCTATTTGGATGGCAGAAAGTCCCATCTAGGTTATGTTTTCACACTTGCAGGTGGGCTTATATGTTGGAGATCAATGGTGCAGTCACTTATGGCATTATCCGCAACTGAAGCACAATACATGGCATCAAATGAATTATTGTGGCTGAGAGGTCTTGTCAAGGAGCTCGGATCAAGCAAGATGGTATAAAGCTGTATTGTGATAGTCAGAGCGCCATTTTCTTAGCAAAGAATTAGATTTATCATGCAAGAACCAAGCACATTGATGTGAGATTTCACAAAATAAAGTTAGTTATTTCAGGAGAATTATTGTTAGAGAAGATGCATATCTTAGAGAATGCAACAGACATGTTGACAAAGCCAATCACAATAGTTAGGTTCAAGCATTGCTTGAACATGATTAACATCTCTAAGTGTTAGAGAGGATGTATCCCAATCTATTGGTCTCAGATAGTGAGTTTTTCCCAATTTATGTTTGTTTCATTGTTTTCTCTAAAGGGGAAATATTCGCCAATGTGGAGATTGTTGTATATGTGGCTTATATATAGTGTAACACAAGTTTATTGGATCAAAATGGCCGATGTCGAAACGGAGCAGAGTGGGGTGAGGGGAGCGGAACACACTGAACAAAACGGAGTGGAGCAATGGCATCGGCCTTGTGGGTTTAATTCATTGTTTGTTTGCCCGAGACACTTAATATGTTGGGTGGTACGGTACATGTGTATTTTTTTCTTGTGCGAGCCCTAAATCTTGTATGGGTTTGAGTTAGGGTTGATATAAATACGAATGATGTAAATCTATTATTCATACTGAATAAAAATCTCTATTTTGCTCTTTGTGGACGTAGGCACATTGTCAAACCACGTTAAAATACTTGTGTTGATTTCTCTATATAACGTCTCCATTATTTTGCATTTAACATCTAACATAACCAATGACCATGCCAAAAAAAACATCTCCCTTTTTCCAATTTTCCAAGCCAAGTGCGGTTCAGTCCAGTCTGCTGCAGCCTTAATAAGTTTCCATGTAGGAGAAGCTGGAGTAGGGTCAAAGAAAGCCTCGGGTGATTATTTTTGCAATATTTGTCCAAAATAAAGTGAGCCACAATGATGATTGGGAGAGAAATATCCATCTCATCTTAAAAGAAAACACCCAAATTAAGTCTTTCGTACTTCAAAAGCTCAACCCACCTTCAGTAAATGGGAAGCATGTCTATTTCCATTTGACCCAATGTGCGCATTTTTTATGTTCAGATGATCCCCATATAAAATGAGCTATCATCATTTCGAACTTCTTTATCACATATTTCAGGGAATAAATGTCCCGGATTATGTAAATGGGGATAGAACTAAGAACTGACTTTATGAGCGTGATACGACCTCCACGAGAAAGAGTCTGATTAGCACATCACTTGATTCCCATGAGACGTTCCACTTGCGAATCGGAGGAGTTGTAGCCTCTGGGATACCAAAAAGCCATTCTTATTAATGTTAATCATTTGTCCCGATATATCTACGTAATAGGCCACAAAAAAATTAATTTTTTCAATGGCACTTTTTTGCCCATTAACAAGAAAAGAAAGTCATCTGCATAGGAAAGATGGGAGATGGATAGCTGGCCACCAGTCTAAAGATAATCTAGCATATTTCCACCAACTGTTGAAGCCCATGAGAAGGAATTTCAGCGCTTAAGATAAACAGAGAATTGAAAACCAGATAACTCACAAATAATAATAATTAAAAACCAGCAGCCTGAGATACATATTCCAATCTTGTCGCCCAGCGTTCATCAAAGCCGAAGGAAGACACAGATTTGAGCAGAAAATTGCAGTTTACAGAGTCATAAGCCTTTTGCAAGTCCAGATTTAGTGTAACCACCTCGAACTTTAAGTTCAACTAAATGTACTAACTTCCTGCACTAGAAGAGTGTTATCGCTCATTAATCTCCCTGGAACAAAGACATTCTTATATGGTGAAATATGTTAGGCAACAGCGGGTTAAGATGGGTCATTAAAACTTTGGTGAAATTATCCAACGGTCGTGCCAAAAAAAAATAAATGAATTTACTGTCTAATCAATATGACATAAGTATTCTAAACATTTATCATAAGTTCAAATCTTGAAACAATTAATTTTTTTTAAAGGCAAAACCGAATATATATTAATCAGAAAAATCCAAAATTTAAAGTGTTTTGTCAAGGAAAGAAGGAGCGCTATCCAGCCAAACACAATTCTGAAAACTAAACAAGCTTGTTGTACCAAAACATAGCAGCTCCATTTTCTTCGTGTTGGATGTGAGATAAAGCTAGACTTCAAAAGGAGGACATTGCTGATGCAGCTGTATTTGCACCTGTGGGTGCACCATTGGACAAGCTGGCATGTAGGGGACTCAACCATGAGGATTTATATTTCATAATTAATCAAGTTTCCTAAGGACTTCATGTTATCAAAATATTGCATCTTGGCTTTTTTTGGTTGCACGAATTATTGTTCAAGATCATGTCATTCTAAATTTGTACACAAACTTTTATTCAAGATCTTGTCATTTTGTTAAAGCTTCCTGCTATGTTAGTTGCACTATCCGGGAAATAAAGATTATGTAGCTGAGAAAAGGATGGTCACCAAAGATTCTTAGCCGCCACATCAGCAGCAGCCTGCCCAGCTCATGTCTTGTCTCAAGAAGTCCTCAATGATGAATATGGAAGTGGTAGTGATGATAGTGGTAGAAGCACGCGTGCCAAGTTCATGTTAGGTGGGGATGAAACACAATTGTTGAGCAGGAAAGAGAACACCAATGAATTTCCTACTTTTCATGAGGCTGCGCTTCTTCTACACATTTGGTAGATCTAGTAGCAAGAATTTTTCCAAGGTTATCTATCATTCCTCCAATCCAATCAGTTCCAAAATTATATGATTCTATGTTCCTTGATGTTTAATTTGATTGTGCACATCCATTGCATACAAAATTGATATTGATGAAAAAGGAAAAGAAAGAAGTTCGGAACCCTTTTTTTTTTTTTTTGCGTAAAAGAAAAGAGAACATTTTGTTTACTAGTTGATAATATGTGCGCTGCACGTGATTTTGTACTAAGATTCTCAAATTTTTTGACTAGTTATGAGGCTTCCAAATATGAAATTATATCAAGCTCTATCAATAATGTGCTTAACATTTCTTATTTTAATTGATTGTGCTCTTTTGTGCAACTGCATTTTTAACAGAATAATTATTATTATTATTTTTGAATTTAAAAAAAAAAATCTTACAATACTATTACAAAAACAAGTGCAATGCACGTGTTATCAACTAGTGAAAGAAAATGTCATTCTTCTTTGATCTTTTTGGCACAAACATAAGAAAAGAAAAAAAAATAATTATTTTGAACTTTCTTTCTTTTTTCTTTTTTTTCAATAACAATCTTGCAGCAGCACTTTGTTTTTAGTGTTTTTGATTTTCCATTATTTTTCAGTTTTTCTCAATACCAAATGAAACTTCCGTGTGATTATATGCAATTTCAGGTTTTTCCTTTGTTCCTTCTTATTTTTCTAAAAATTAGGATTACATTTCCAGGCAATCCTAATTTTGTTTGAATCAGCTACTGTTACAACTGCTACAGCAAACTTTGCATCAAGAAACCAAATTTTTTAACATTTTCTTACACAAGGTGCGACGAGATAAAGGTTGCATTCTAAGCTTTCTTATTTTATGGACAAGTGACAGATTTTTCCGCGCAGTAATTTTTCCTTCCATCACAAAGGAAACGAAAATTGAACAATTTCACCTCAATGGAAGATCTCTGCTGTCTTATTAGCAGTTATGAAGGTAGCCCTCAAGCATGTCTTGCTGCATCATCATGCGATTAGGCGACTTTACATTGGTTTCCTCCCGAATGCCATACGTGAAACTTGGAGCTGGAAAAATCCCTTTTACCCAATCCTTGTATTGTTTGCTGATTTTCATCATAGCCATTGTGAGTAAGTACAGTAGTTCAGCTGGCCTCATCTCTGAATGGTCTGTTGGTTCCCATAGAAGTTATCGCGTGTGGGAGCCATCAAGTTCAACTGCATCATTCCTTGCACACATTTTTGAGATCTGAAAGTTCAAATGTACCATTCTTGTTTTCCTTAACTAGTTTGCACCCGTGCAATGCACGGGTTGTGTTCTTTTTAAGGTAATATTAGCGTTAAGATTAGATGAGGGATTGTAACATTTCATAGAGCAAGGCGGTTAAATTCTCACATTTTTTTCGAAATCAAGCTGTAATGCAAAACTAACTGCACAGGCTTTATTAATGAACTGTATAAGAATCAGCAAACATAGGTTTCAATCAGGGCATTGTCCGAATTTCGCGGAGCAGATTAGTATAATTAAAGCTCAATATCTGTCAATAAGCTTCTTCGAAGCATCCTTATTTTATGAGTAGTGCTTGATCTCAGCTAGCAAATTATGAAGGTATTCTTAGAATTTAACTTCATATTTGAATTACAAAGCAGTTTATTACCCAATTAAAATTGCTTATAGTTAATCATATTTGAATTTTAGAATCTGCAAGATAATTTTAACGATCAAATCTTTGTGCTAAAGTCGTTATATTATAGGTACTCTTTGCTTTGTGAAAGAGTGTTCATCTTAACCCTTATAAATTTCTATCACTTCAAATCAAAGACCTTTTGAATTCAGGTACTACAACTTGAGAGTTGCTCAATTTGTTAAAATTTCGGGGTCGTGATAGAAAGTCGTGAGGGGTAAAAGAGCACATCATCTCCCAAAGCGGACATTATCTATATATGATACGACAGCTTGGACATAGAGATCAAATCATTACATGGATCAAACGTGGTAAAAAACATTTGACATGCAGTTTAAGAATTTTAACTAAAATAAGGGTAGTCAATTAACTACCTTTCTGACGCCTTTGATGGCAGTCGGAAGCTTTTTGCCAATAAAATCTCTCATTACCGCATCTTTTTGAAGAGCTTCAACTGATTCAGCTAGAGACTTGGGTAACCTTTTTACTTTATCTTTGACATGATCAGGATTGTCATCTGTTTCAAGAAGAAATAGCTGATAATACACAGACCAAGTCATCAATTTCAAGATAAATAGCTTCTTTTGACTGTATTCAACGGTCAAGATAGCAGTAATCATAATTTCAAGCTTTTTTTTATAATTAAAGTCTCATGTCAAATGATAATGGAACATTGGTGTCCTATTAAGCCATGCTAGACATCATATCCCACATCGATTCACTTAAGCACTCATTAAGAAAAAGAAAATGCACGTTTTGAAGTTAATGATTCCACTGAAAGTATAAACAAGCATAAATCTAATTTCAGAAATATAGAAAGGATAATCTCATACCCATAAACCTTCAATTTTTGTGTCATTTGTACAAGTCAAAACTTACCGCGACATTGGTCATATTGGCAGCATTACACAGCAATGTTTTCGAAAAGCATTCGTAGGGAAATGACGTCTTTCATCCTAATGATACATTTATGCTCAGGCCAGTTTCAAAGATATAAATATCTAACAGATTATAAATATTTGCATATTTACATTGACACAACAGACATTTATATTAATGTGGATGTTAGATCATGGAACTACCAAACTTAAGAAAATTAGATCACATGTTAGATTAAGAAAAAAATTAGTTAGCACTGACCTCATTAGAACTTAGGGCACCATCTGTCTCAGAAACATTTGCAAGAGACAATCAAATTCAAAAGAACCTCAAGTAGCAAATAGAGAAGTGAAAATGTTTGGTTTTGTGCAGTAAATGACAAATTGAACTTGTATAGAAAGAAGCAGATCTAAAATCATGCCAACAAGTTCAGAAATATAATTTTACAGCAAAAACTTAATTTCCAGCTAAAATTGGAAAATTATGAATCAGAAATGGAAATGAAACGGAATACGCAACAAGAATTGGAAATAATGCATACCCAGATAGGAAAAAATAAAAGAAAACTGAAAACGAAATATAAACCATTAATCATTCGCAAAAGGTAAACCCTCAAACTTGCATTATTGTATCAATTAAAATAGTAAGCATATATTGCAGAAGAAATTGAACCTTTCCGCCGAGAATAATCAAACAAAAATACGGCCCAAAGACAACATCCACATATGACCCTTGCATATGGTATACATTCACAAACCCAAAAGTGTCAACCCATCAGACAACACAACAGCTTTGCAGACAATAACCTTTATGGGTCTCACTAAGTATTACGTGGAAAGTGAACAAAAAGAGAAAAAAATATTTACCAAGTTCAGGATTCTTCTTCCTTCTCTAATTCAATTTCTCCTTTTGTTTTCCCATTCTTTAAAATAGTTTCCTGTCCAAGAGAGAGAGGGTCGATTCACTCCTCTAATACCCATTTCCTTGAAATGGTAAGTAACACATACTATCTAAAATACTGAAGAAAACTGTATTCAGAGAGACCTCAGGACAAATGTCAAGCAATATATACAAGAACTAAAAAAAGAAATAATAAACACAAGCTGCCATGTAATTGAAATGAATAAATCACATACCATTATCATCATCACTGTCGTTGTCCCAGTAAGGGAGTGAAGTTGAAGGGGTCCTATTCTCCACCTGCTTGGAAGACATCCATTCCGCTAATGCCTCCCCAGATTGACATTGTTGCTGCTAGCTGCTTAAAACCCCTTCCAATGATCTTCCCTATCTAGACTTCCCAGTTGCAATCCCTGCCATATCCCTCTCTATCAAGTCAAGTCACACTTCCCCTACTTCACTCTGCTACAACAAGAACCCTTTACGAATGCCTAATTATATATATAATATATGTGTGCAAGCATGTATGTTTCTGCAGTTCTACACAGCTGTTTGGGCACACGCATCTGCCCAGCCGCTTGGGCACATGAGAGGCGAACTCAAACATTTGGATAAATGATTTGATCTAGCGAATGTAACTATTTAGATAGAAACAACATTTAATTGCTTGACACGCCACCCTTCTTAACTAAACTCATTTTGACATCTTTAAATTGTGTATAATTTTAAAAATGTGAGCTTCTTCAAATAAAAATCAAGATCTCTTAAAGTTGACATGTTGATGAATGCTCAATTTCACACATTTCAAACATCTATTCTAATTAATCAACTTATATAAAACGCATACATCAAATTCCCCAAATTCAAAAACCCACACAAAAGTACAGAAATTTTTAAACCTTAGATTCCATATATCCACAGTAACAAAAGAAGCCAACCAGAAAACTGAACTCAACTATGATCAATCAAGATTAAAAACTACTGCTAAAAAACCTATTCCCATTTTTCAAGAATCATAAAGAAAACCCAGTAATCGTCAAGCTTCAAGCAGTTAACCTAATCAGAACATCAATTCAAAAACCCACAAATAAATTCTGAAATTCTACTTCCAATACATACAGAACCTAATATCGAAAAATCCAATAAGAAAAAAGGCAATCGAAATTTTTTTTAACCGTTAATTATATAAAAGTAAATCAAAGGAACGAAAATTCAGTAACTATTGCTTATTCATAAATAACAGACCAGACAAAACTTACAATGTCTTCCGGTGATATCTCTCCATAGTTTCCCTCCACGCAGGTAAGACATCTTTATAGAAAAAAGAATAAAAAAATTAAGTCAAAATGTTTTAAAACAAAAGTAAACCTTGACAAAATTAATATAATAGTAATTGTTTCCAAAAGTTACCTGAAGCCTGAAGGAGACCACACATTTGGCCCAAAAAATGGTTTATTTGCATAGGGGTAGTCATCTGGTACTTCAATACCAATGTAATATCCCTCTCCCCTGCACTCATGCGATTGCACAAGGATCCTTTCGTTCAGCATGAAAATATGAAGTTTATGCAGTACATGTAGAAGACCAAAACTGATGGCTAAACAAAAGAAATTCAGCAAAAA
>CAIGRS010029394.1:0-14656 GCA_903798395.1 Fraxinus floribunda
ATTCATTTTATTCTGCCAACCATACAGACATGTGATCCCATAAAATAATTCTAAGTCAATTACATGAATACCAATTCACTATATTTCATTTTGAATAAGTAAATCAATCAAACTTTAATTTTCAACCAAAATGAAAATTTTAATCAACAAATTTACCACATAATTTTCCACATTTCAATAACTAGTTAGCAGTACTTTTCCAACATATTTACATGTCCATGTAGCAAATATGCTACACGTAGTCACCATACTACAAAATGACATATTCCATCAACTGAATATGGATTAAGGATTTAAGGAACACCAATTATTCCTTCCAATATATTTCATGTTAGTAAATCCATGTAAATCATTTATCACAGTATGCCAATGCACTATAAATTTCGGCAAACGAAATCACATGAACATGCAAGATGACAAAACCAATCATAATCCTTAAATCCAAGCAATTGTATTTACGTGCAAGTATATATATATATATATGTGTGTGTGTGTGTGTGTGTGTGTGTGCGCGCGCGCGCGCGCACGCGTGTGCGCACAGCATGGTTTCATACCATTTGATCATCATCAATTTACTTATATATGTAAAATATATATACATAAATTTTGTGCAAACAGGCACCTCGATGATTAAATATTTATCAACGGAAACTATTTCATGCCAAGTTATTTCCATTTCCAAACCATGCAATTGAAAAGATGTATACTTACATTTATTTACAAACTGCCAACGTTTATAATTTCGGCAAATTAATTTACTTGGAACACACAATAACAAAAATAGATTTTATATTGCATTAAAAATGAAACAGAACCCACAAAATGCATTAGTATGTACTCATGCCTTTCCACAGATGAAGACTGAAAACCACATACCATTTCACTTAATTACCATTTAGTAGAATCTCTCATCAGAGACTTTCTTGGAAATTATATAGTAAGCAATAACCAGCATATGTTTAAGAACATATATGATATGGTTTTACGCCTTTTCATAAAACTAAACAGCCAGCACTTTCATTTGAACGGATGAAAAAAAATACGAATAAACTGTCAAAGATTAATCTGCCATTATTTCCAATTTGTCGAACAGAAGTGCCAGTACCATTTAATATATACAGAATTCAGAAATTAATCAGACAATTCTATGAGAATATAGATTTAAATATCAGCACCGTTTCAATTTACATGTCTTCGGAATTTCCATATAATATCATGATTTCCATGCACATCAAATTCATCTTAAGATTATCTTACATTTCAAAATTCCTTAAGTGGTGTTAAGGAAAATCAAGTTCATCAATTCGTACCATTTATACTTCATAAAATCGAAATTAGAATTTGACTTACCAATGAGAAGACAAGATAATAATTTACTGGATTTCATCACTTCATTAAAGTTTTTGTGATTCCATTCTCCATCACGAAACTATTGTTTGAGATTGTTGGGAAATATTTTCCTAAGAGAAGAATGGAGAATAAATCAAGAATAAAAACCAGCAACATGATGAATGAAATCAAGACCAATTAAATACAATAATGGAAACAAACAATCCTATATAATAAACTTATCTCATCATTTCTTTATATCGCGAGGTTGAAGAAGAGACCAATAAACAAAGAATCAATAGCATCAAACGACATTTCTTCCATGAACTCAAGAAATAAATGATGAACAACTCCATAGAAGAATCAAAAACTCAAACACGAAGATCGTTGTCCTCAAACAATATTTGCCCCCTCTCGATGAATTTTGGTGCTTAAAATCTTCTGGCAAATAGTTTGTAGGATTGATCAAGTCTTGAAAAGAATTCAATACTTAAACACTAGTGTGATTCTTTAAAACTCCAAGAACACAAAGAGGGAAATGAAAATGGATGAAGAAAGAAGTATTTCTTTTCTTTTGGAATGAATTTATTAAGAATTCTATAATCAATTGTTTTTTCACTCTTTTGTTTTGATCATCTATCATCCTATTTATAGACTTGGATCAATACTCCACGAATTGGTGCCAAAACATATAAGGAAGAGTTGTAAATAACGACCAAAAGCCGTCAATATCAAAAATTGAAAACTGCCTAACGTTTCTTTCTTTACTCTATGAGACCGCATAGAGTAAATCTATGCGGTCGCATAGATATGCAGTTTTCCAGCTTTTGTTTCTTGTCATCAGCCATGCAACCGCATGGCTCTTTTCCTATGCGGTAGCATAGGTCAAAAGTATGGCCACTGATTCCTTTTCATTCATTCTTCCATTTTATTGAATGTTTGAACAATATCAACACGATACGTGTCAGACACGGACACGCTACCCTAATTGAAGTGTCTGTACTACAGAGTTAATAATGTCAAATTTAATACTATATTAATAAAATTTTGGAGTGGTTGATAAAATTGCCTTCTTATTTTTCTATTTTATTCTTCAGAAAGGAAATGAATCAGCAGAACGTGGTTGGTGCCGCATATCATCCCATCACGTTGTATTCGTTGGTATTATGTGGGTAATAATAGAATTAATTATAGAAGGTGTTGGAATCTTTGGGAAAATTGAAAGAAATAATAACATGAATGATTCAGATGCGGTCACTCTTCGGGAACATTTATTGTTTGCTAACAGGTGAAGTTGATCTTTTTCAAAGATATTTAGTTTTAGAGATGAAAAAAACGTGTTCAATTCGATATCGATAAGATCACAATCCAAATGAGAAGGGGAATATCCGCTTAACCAAGTAAACAGGACTGGGACAGGGTCATTGTGTGTATGCTGGTTGTGAAAAATGTAGTTCTTGTCTCGCTATCCGTCTCATTTAATGTTAATCTCAAATTTAAGTTTTTTTTTTTATCAAACTAAAATAAAAAATTTATTATCAGTTTTAAAAAGAATATAAGTTGTTCTTAACAAATTGAAAATAATAATAATAATATTACTAACTAAAAACATAAAAGATAAAAATACAGTGCGATAAATGGGACAAAGACTTGTCCCGTCTCGAACGTATCTCGTCTCACTTTAATTGGATATGAGGACGGGACAAGGCGACAAAATATCCATCCCGCTTTATATTATTGGCTTATAAAAACTTTTTTTGTTTGAAAAAAAATGGTTTAGATTTTATTGCTATTTAACTTGCATCTCCATATTTTATTTTTCATTTAAGTTTTCAAAAGCTTCTAGACTAAAAAATAGAACTAAAGGGGGAAAAAAGAAGGTGCAAAAGTCTTTAACTAAACATTCTAGGATTAATTTAAGGGGATTAGCGCAAGGATATGGCCTCAAAATTTTGTTCAAATTACATAATTGGTTTAAACCTTTCAATAGTGGCGCAAATGCTCCTAAACCTTTTCAATCTTGAAATAAATGGTCCTTTTGAATGGTACCGTTGTTAGGGTCCGTTTCATTATAAATGTGGAATTTGGATGGAAATAAAATGAATTACAAGAAATTGAATTGCCTAAAATTTGTTATATTGAGAATTGTAATTAATTGTGTTTGATTTGTATAATTTTCCACATAAAAAAATGTTGAAAGTTTGGTGTCCGTTTGATTTCATTTTTTTATGAAAATTATTCATTAAAGTGATAATTTTGTTTACCATTTGGTCTAAAATTTATTCCCGTTGTCAAAAAATATATATATATATTACAATATCGAATATCAATCGTTTGACTTTGTTTTACATGGAAATTGTCAATAAAAGTGATAAATTTTTTTGCTATTGTGTCTAGAATTTTTTCAAATTGCTAAAAAAAAAAAAAAAAAAAATGTAACCTGGAAAACTTTTTTCCTACCTAGTGGGAATTCATTTTCCGCAAAACCATGGAAATTGTGCTCGTGTGAGGGAAACCAAAATTGTCAATAAAAGTGATAAATTTTTTTGCTATTGTGTCTAGAATTTTTTCAAATTGAAAAAAAAAAAAAAAAAAAAAAAAAGTAACCTGGAAAACTTTTTTCCTACCTAGTGGGAATTCATTTTCAGCAAAACCATGGAAATTGTGCTCGTGTGAGGGAAACCAAGAAAACTATTTCCAAGGAAAATTATTGCTATTAAATAATGTAAAAGTGGAAGTTGGAATTGGTTTTCCATTTTCCATGAAAAAATTTGCACAATCAAACATAGCCTTAGTTTTTTGCATGGAATTCAGTTAATTTTATTTTGTTTTAAGTTGAAGGAAGAAATGTATTAAAAAAAAATGTCATGGAAAAGGAAAGTGAAGTAAAGTAAAGAAAATACATTCTTCTCTCTCTTATTTTTGAAAATATATTTTTTAATAAAATAATTACACGTAAATTTAAAAAAAAAAATTTATTTTTCAATCACATATTCTTTGTCAAATCATTATTTTTAAAATATATTTTTGACAAAAAAATAAAGCTGAAACAGGCTGTAAGCAGAAGACCTAAAATAAGAGAGAAGGAAAGAGGGAAAAAGGTCTCCCCTCCTAACCCCATGCCCCAGCCCTGCTGGCGGAAACCAGGGGATTTTGCGCCTTGATTTCGCCGCCAGTTTTACTCAGATTACAAATATTCGCCCTGCCTTTTCCAAAGCACTCACATAGAGCATAGTGCTCTTTCCATCCTACAAATATTGACTAACTTTTATTTTCATACAAATTAAAAAATATATAATTGAAACTATAAATTTTATTTATATTTTACTGTTTGCCATCCCTTTTCTTTGAACTCTTTTTTTTTTTTTTTCCACTCATTTTTCAACCACATTTACATAATAAAATATTTTACATGTAAATTCAATTTTTTCTTTCTTTTTAATTACACAGTTTAAAAAAATCACTATTTCATAATATTCTCTTAAAAAAAAATTTCTTTTTAATATTTGTCAAACGGGATTTAGCATATGTTTGACCTTCATTTTTTCAAAATTCATTTTCAATCACACATTTTTTCATAAAATAATTTTACATGCAAATTCAAATTTTTTTTTCTTATTTTTTAATCACACATCTTCAATTACAAAATGTATTTTGGGCCAAACATGGGCTTAATATAACCTTACATTGAAAATTAGTTTAAGGCCTGTTTGAGTCAACTTTTTTAAAAATGAGAATGAAAAATATATCCGTTATTGGAACCTACACAAGAAATATAAAATTTGAATTTAATTGTTGATGTGATAAATAACGGTCATATTTTTTATTTTAGTGAGGAAAAAATATGGGTCAAATGGGGCCTTAATTAGAAATAATTTATATTTGTTAATAATAAAACATATTAAATAGCAGCATAAAAAATCAATTATAATCCATTTATAATTTGAGACATGAAAAAAAAAGGGTAAGTAAATTTTGGGAGACAGAGGGAGTTCTTTCTTCCTTTTGTGGGCTTGTTTGGTACATTTTAAAATTCAATTAAAATTGAAAATGTAGTCGTTATGAGTCTCACCCGTCTAATAAAAGTCAACAATAACGACTAATTTTTTAATTTTAATCCGATTTCAGAACATGTTTGGTAGAAGATTAAAATCCAATTAAATTGAAAAATTAATCATTATTATTGACTTTTATTATACGAGTGTGACCCTACTATATTTTCAATTTTAATTGAATTTTAATAGGTACAAAACGGACCTCTTAATCTATACCAAACACACCTTGAATTGGATTTCACCTCCAAGATTTTGTAATTCGAATGTTTTCTTGATGTGACTGATACATATACGTGCCAATTTTGTGCCAACATTTAGAACCATTTAGTGCCAATTTTCATGTTCAATAATGAATTTTTCATAACTTTGTTCATAACTTTCTATTTGGTAAATTAAAGAAAAGAAGATTTCAGATTGGTGGATTGAACAAATGCTGTGAGTCGACCCAGATTGGTGGATTGAACAAGAAGGCAAGCGTAAAAATATGCAAATCTTTGCCATTCTGATAGTCGGAAATCTAATTCAAGAGAAATACTCAAAATGAATAAAAATAAATAATAAATTTATTTCCTCACAATCTGAATGCATACAGAAGAATTAAAACCCAATAAATCACATAATAATCTTCACGACATATATTCTACTTCACAACACAAATCCATCACTGAAACCACATACACAAAAAGAAGCATAAAAAGGGAATAATAACTCGAGATCCAGTTACTCAGTGCCTCCAGAGTGCGAAAACGGAGAAGAGAAGAGAGGTCGCGATGAAGGCGCTGGAGACTGGCAAATAGAATGCATCTCCTTTATCTGGTGAAGGCGCCGGCGCCTGAGCAGAGACAGTGGTAGCGGCGACAGAGAGAGCCACAAGGGCGTACGCTAGCAAGGAAGCCTTCACAATGCTAAGTTGCGCCATAGAATAGGATAATAATTCACAGAAAACTCGAACTTTTGTGTGTTCGAGGGTTCCTTGGTGGTGTATTTATATAGAGGAGGGGGCCCACGGAACAGCTGGCGAGGGGAAATTATTGGTTAACAGAACAAAACACAGGTCAGCTGCTAGAGTGTGAAAGTATATGATTGATTGCGCAACGGCGCCGTATAGTGAAATCTTACTGGACATTAATCATATTAGTTGTCTAATTAATTATTATTATATTCTTAAAATAAGGTTAAAGTTCATGTTAGTAATGACGTTTTTGCGTAAGATGTACGCTGGTATTATGCATTGCCGAGAAGAATCTTTTACCTCTTCTCTTTCTAAAATCAAAGCTAATCTTTCTTTCTAATTAAGAAAAAGACTAATTTGAAATTAAATTTTAAATATATTGATTAGTTATTTCTTTTTTAAATGTCTGATATTTTGATATATATATTTCTTTATTTACAAAAATCTATAAAAAATTTTAAATGAAAGTTTATATAAATATACGAAGACTTCAATTAATTTCATACAAATCTATAAAAGTTCATAAAATTCACAAAAATCATTACTTAAAAAAAGTCTATAATAATGATTTAACTAAGAAAGTTCTGTTATAAATGTTAAGTTTATTATTGAATGAAAATTGTATCACTACAACCCTAGAAATTATTACAATTATATCTCTAATCATCATTCCATATAAATATGAAGATTTACTTCTCAATAAAATTGTAGGCGCTCCCCAATAGGGGCCGCTACTTGTCAATTCGATAAAAAATTAGGTAAAAAAATTTGTACAAATAAATATTTCCAATTTTTATAAGCATAATCATCTACCACGTATATCAAGAAAAAGAGAACATGTTACTTTTTAATAGGGGGCCGCCACTTGTCAATTCGATGAAAAATTAGGTAAAAAATTTTGCACAGATAAATTTTTTCAATTTTTATAAGCATAATCATCTACCACGTATATCAAGAAAAAGGGAACCTGATACTTTTTTCTTCTCTACTTTCTATTTTGTGTGCGCGCAAATGTTTGTATGCTAATTTCTATTAAAAAAATGATGAAAACGTCAGATTAGTACACATCATGTTTGTATGGGTCAAATCTTCTTCTCTAACCAACTTGTTTGCATGACTTTCTTAATTGTTAAGTATCAAAATCTTTTTTTGGTCGAGCCTTCTATATTAAATAAAATCAATTTTGTGATATTGAAAATTAAGAGTAAATATGCATATTTTTAATTGAAACCTCCCAATTAATTATATTATAATATCTTTTTGTAGTGGTTAATTGAAGTAATTATTATGCCTTCCATGCATATTTTAATGCCTTTAATAACGTATTAATACATGGTAGGAGATTTTAATATTGCTAGTGTGTATGATTTTTTTTCCTAATACATGTATGATCATAAATAAATTTTTAACATGATTAAATAAATTTAGATAATATTTTTTTAAATTGATAATTTATCTCATTGTTGCTCCAAAAGAAGCACAATTCTACAAATATTAATATTCTACCAAAAAAACATACTCCTGAAAAGTTAATATTTTTAAATAAGTTTTTTTTGGGGCTGAAGTAGCAAAATATTGTCAATATTCTAAAAAAATATTATTGCTCCAGAAATAGCATATTATTATTGAAAAATATTTTACCTAGATTTTACTTGCTCTCGAAAAATATAATTAAATACGATCTAACAAAAATTATATTTTTGCTCTTGAAGGGTAGATTTTTATACAACTTATTATAATAATATGTGATTCCTCCTGAAGAACGTGTAATTATAATTTTTAATATTTCAAGAGAATATTGATCTATTGCTTTTGAAAAAATAATAATAAAGTATAATATGCTCTCAAAGTAGCAAACATCCCGAATAATATATATCTCATTGTATTTCTGAAGAAAGACAAATTAAACGACTCAATATTGGATTGTGATTTTTCAAGGATAATAATTTTTATATTATTAATATTCAAGAAGAATATTAATTTATCGCTCGAGTATGAATTATAATTTTCAATATTCCAAAAGAATATTGATATATTGTTTTGAAAAAGTAATAATAAAAGACAACATCCTCTCGAAGTAACACGTGTTTTGAAAAATATATCATTTTGAATTCATGTTTATCCTTCAATGAAAATATATAATTCATGTCAAATTGACATCGATTAGTTTGTCTACTTGATTTATTATTATATGATTATAATATTTAATCATATTATTCGAAATTAAATAATTGGATTACATCTTTATATTGAACTAGAAGTTCAATTTTACTTTATTGTTAGGCATTACCAAATGGACCATCATGAGATCAATAATGATGGAAAATTAAAAATTCAAATGGACATTCAACGAACAACTAGAAGATTTTTCAATCGAATGAATTCTTATCTATTATTTGTTCTCTTCATCAACAATTAATCATTAAACATTATTAACTAAAATATATAGGGACTGAATTCTCAGTATTTCTAAAAATTTATTATTTGTTCTCTTTACCACGTTAACCGTCTAGATATTATTTGTATATAATAGATTTGATATATATACTAAATGATTGCAGGGTGTTCGCAATCTAAAGTTTGTGAAATTATTGCTCAAGTTTTAAGTTGTGAGCATTATTTTTTTATTATACTTTGTTAATGCTAGTAATCATAATTCTCAACATTTTAATAAGTATTAATTGGGATGTCGATAAATGATTTAACACTATTGTTTGTTAAACGCCTCCAATAAATTGAGAACAAGTACTTCTCATTTCTATATAGGGAATGTTGTTATACATTATGCCAACATCAAGTTCTCCCTATTATAATTGGCTTATGGTCAAAGCCTGATTTCTTTATCTAATTATTTGATAGTGCAATATATGTATAACTAATCCACCACATTGCACTGACATGAAAAGTAAAGAATGTTAAGAAGAAATACGTAGTTTGAACCCTTATCTCAAATGAGTGATATTTAATAACGCATTTTGCTGATTGACAATTTTGATTGGACAATTCTCTCAGCATTACGGGGTAGAATTAAGAAACTAAAAATAATGTAAAAATGTATCATCGTCTAAATCCTCGCAAAAGATCATTCAAACCAGAAGTTTGAAAAATAATTCATTTATATGCATTTACTAACTAAAGATATCAACAATATCTCACACACTAACTTTAAATGTTCCAAATCGAATTAAAATCCTAAATGACAATTAGTAAATATTATATTTGATGGTATGCATGAAGAATGATAATCTTCGATTCTAATATAAAAATCTCTGAACGAAAATTAAGTAATTAGTAAAGATGGTCCTATTAAGGAGATGTATACTCTTGATGAGTATTTAGACATAACAAGTTTTAAAACCTCAGAAGAGGTTTAGTACCCAAAAGACTGAACATTGAGATACTTAAATAAGTTATGTCATTATGAAGAAAAAACATAGAATCGAAAAGAAAAAGTTATCGACAATACTTTTGCACATGATGTACTGTATCATATTATAAATAGCGGTCAAACGAAATAAATTTGTTAAAACATATCGATTGAATAAATAATTGCCCATATAAGAGGATGAAATCGTAGCAAAATTAAATTACAAGAGAAATTTGAAGTTTCTGGATCTACAATTTGAATACATGAAGGTGGATACTTATGTAAAATGAAAATGGAAAAAGTAAAGTCGTAATATGAAATGTATAACTCTTTACATAATGAATTTTCGTGAAGACTTGTATAAATAGATGTAATCACAATTATCTACATTGTTAGGATGACAATGCATGAAATTTGATATGCATATAATAAATATGATTATATTCAACTTATCTTATATAAATTTAATATTATTCTTCAAGGATTTAATATGTTTGAAACATAATTTAAGTGATATTATCAAGAGGGGAGTAATACGCGTTGTACTCTTTTTTCTTTGACCAAGGTTTAGTTCCATTAGGTTTTTCAAACAAGGTTTTTAATGAGATAACTTTTATAGCGTATTCAAAAGAATAATGTACTCCTTTTCATTCATTAAAACTTTTTCCACAGGATTTTTCCTAATAAGGTTTTAACGAAGCATATTTTTTTTTGTAACGAATGTTCATAACATACAAGACATTTACTCTCAAAATAATACTTTGATGTGTATGATATTTCCGAAGAGATCAACAAGAGTTATTTTCGAATCATCGTGTTACTAAAATCATCAAATGTTGATATATATCTTGTATGAAGACAGTGTTAATTGAAGACTATTATAAGACAACATGAAACGTGCTTCACCAGAATTGTAATACTGAAGGCATTGACGTACAAGACGAGGATTGAAATCAGGGGAGCAGTTATACTCTTTTTCATTCGATCAAGTTTTGTCCCACTGAATTTTCTTGATAAGATTTTAAAGAGACATATTTTGTAATGTGTCATTTAAAGGGGAGTGTTGTAAATGGTAAGTTTATTAGCGAATGACAATCGTACCCCTACAACTCTAGAATTTATTACAATTGTATCCATAATCATTCCCTACAAGTACGGGGTTTTAGTTCTCAATAAAATACGCAAATCTATTCACTTATATCTATTCTCTTCTTTGTTTTCTCTATAATTTATAACAAGTTCATATTTGTAGATAACAATGAACATTAAATAGGATATATTAGAAAATTAAGAAATTAACTATATTCTCAGAAAGGAAAGTGGCCTATAATTTGAGATAAATGAATAAGGAAAGCAAGCATATCTTTAGAGAGGGAGTGGATAATAAGTTTTTCGTGAATAAATTAGTCTTTGCATTGTTATTAAACTCAACTAAGAACGATCGAATTGAATAATGAAACCACCGAACCTAGTGACTCGAAATTATTATTGAAATGATAGTTTAATTTTTTAACTATGTACCTCTCTAGCTTAAAATTATGTAAAGTTTGAAAATTATGTTTTTTTTACCAAACAATCATCCTATTTCCAACCACAAAGTCTTCTCTGCTTTCAATTTTTTTATTTCATGGTGATTTCCATGTCCCCACCGCTTTTCTTTAGCACTTCGATGCCCATTTTCATTGAATTTAGGTGAAGTCCAAAGATACATGAAGGCAGTAAAAGTAATTAAAGGCTAGCAAAAGAAAAGGGAGAACCATCCTCCTTGAATCCCAAGCTGGCGAAAATGGTTGTCGAAGCACACGTGGATAAGTATTTCATGACTTCTAAACCAATGAATACATGACATATAAGATGATGAATAACACTTAAACGCATAATAAAATCGATTATAAACCTACCAATAAATGACATGTGAATGCATATTTCTAAAGTGGCATTCAGTTCTGTCCAGATAAAAAAGGAAAGGCAGCAACAATTATCGTTTATTACATAAAAAATGCTATACATGGAGCGGAAGCAAGATATCCAGATATGGAAAAGCTTGCCCTCGCCTCAGTCGTAGCATCATGAAATTTGTGACCATACTTTCAGAGCTACAGTATCAAAGTACTAACTAATTTTTCGTTTAAGGAAGTAATACAAAAACCTAATGTGTTAGGAAGATTAATGAAATGGACAGTAAATAAAGATAATTCGAGATAAGTTATAAGGGGCAATTCGCTATCAAATGATTCACAATTGGTAATAAATCAACCGAAAATAAAGTTCACGGCCAAGGATACATATTGGCTACTTATCTAGTAGTGGTTATGAAGTTGTCTCAATACTTTGGTAAATTTGAGCTCTCCCAAATCATTACATAGGAAAACGAATATGTAGATGCACTATCAAAACTGGTGAGTACAAAGGATGTAGATTGGTTCAAAACAACACCCATAGAATCATTACCAAAACCAATAGTTAACTAGAAAAGAAAAAAAGAAACTCTGTGGATACAAGATCAAATCTCGTGGATACAGAACATCATATCCTATCTAAAAAATGGGACACTTCTTGAAAATAAAAAGGTAGCACAAAACCTACGGATATGAGTCGCAAGTACACATTAGAAGGCGATTCAAGTGAGGGCACACACTTTCTCTGCTTAGATGCGTAGACTAAGATAAAGCGACGTATGTAATGAAAAAGATACACGAGGGTATGTGCGAAAATCACGTGCAGCGGGCATTCCATGGCACAAAAAGCCTAGAAACAAAGGTATTACTAGCCCAATATAATAAATGATACTATGAGCCTCTCTAGAAAATGTGAAAAAATGCTAGAAGTTTGCATCAATACCACAACAATCCCATTCAAGAGCTACTAACTAGTAACAACCCTTTGCCCTTTACAAAGTGAGGTACCAAATTCGTTGGACCATTGCCTAGGGAAGTTCAAATATGAGGTTCATAATCGTGGCAGTAGACCCCTTCACTAAATGGGTAGAAACGAAACCCCTCGCAAATATCACCACAGCTAATACTTGCAAATTCATATAAATTATATAATTCGTGGATCTGAGCATCGAACTTCAAAATATCAGATAATGATATGCAATTTCAAGGAAAAAATTGAAAGCATTGTACGACAAATTGGGGATCTGAAGATACTTCTCCACTTCATCTTACCCTCAAGTTAACGGACAAGTAGAAACAGCGGATAAAATTCTAATAAACATCTTAAAAAAGAAGTTGGATACTACGAAAGGATTATAGGCCGATGAACTGTTGCAAATTCTATGGTCTTATCTCACCACCACTAAAATCGCTACAACTCCTTTCTCCTTAGCCTATAGGATAGAAGCCATGGTGCCAGTCGAAACTAGGGTGTGTTGGGCAAGAATAGGATATGATGAACAATGAAATGAAGAAGCTACAAACGTGAACCTAAGCCTTATAGAGGAAAAGTGTAAAGACTATCATGTTAAGCTTGTTGTATATTAGAAATCATTAAACCTAGTGTCCCGAAATTATTATTGAAATGATATTGTCAATATTTAACTATGTATCTTTCTGGTTTAGAATTTTGTCTTTTACCAAATAGCCATCCCATTTCCAATCACAAAGTCTTCTCTGCTTTCAATTTTTTTATTTCATAGTGAATTTCATGTCCCCACTTCTTTTCTTTAGCACTTCAATGCCCATTTTCATTATGAGTTTAGGTGAAGTCTAAAGATACGCGAAGACAGTAAAAGCAATTAAAGGCTCACAGAAGAAAAGCGAGAACCATCCTCCTTGAATCCTAAGCTGGCGAAAATGGTTGTTGAAGCACACGTGGGTAAGTATTTCATGACTTCTAAACCAATGAATACATGACATATAGGATGATAAATAACACATGAATGCATAATAGAATCGATTATAAACCTATCAATAAATGGCATGTAAATGTATAATAGAATCGATTATAAACCTACCAATAAATGGTCACCATCTGTTATGTACTAGAATGACCTAATCACCCCAAAGTCTTGAAGGAAATCTATAAATACTTTCCTGCCTGAAAGGAGGAGGCATGGAAATTCAAATATCTCTCGTCTGAAAGAAGAAATAGTTATTGAAGCACATGTGATTAAGTATTTAAAACATGACTTCTAAACCAATGAAAATAGGACACGTAAAATGATGAATAACACTTGAATACTTAATAAAAATCGATTATAAAACCCACCAATAAACGACTACCACTTTTTATGTGTTAGAATGACCTAATTGTCCCCCAAAGTCTTGAAGGAAATAAATAAATACTCATATCTGAAAGGAAGAAGGCATTTAAATTAAAATCTCTCCATCCTAAATAGTCAATTCTCCTCTTACTTCTATTTTAGCATCAAAACTAGAGAGCATAGGAAAAGAAAATTCTGGCTAGGTGAGAAGTCTATGTTGATCATAATTTTTTTGTCAATAAATTGGCGTCGTCTATTCAAAATTGAGCAAAGAAAACAATTGGATGTATTTGGAGGTCAACGGAACGAAATATAGTGGAGGTATTTTCACAAATCAATTTCCAGCTGAAAAAGTTATGCTATAGATTTTTAACATCAAATTGGGACCCATTTTTTGGATAGTAAATGTTCGAATTGGAAAATTCGTATTTCAATAATAATTGTAGCCCTTTGAATTATTTTTCTAATTCATTTTGAATCAATTCAATCTGATACTTGTAGAGAATGTTATAATCAAAATACCAAAAGCTGTTCAAAGACAAACCTGCGCTCGCGCGTAGGCAATTCATGGCGATCGCGCACGGCCTTATTTTCTCCAACCCGAGAGTCAATTGTTTCTACAGTATGCGGGCAACACTTATGACGGTGCGCATGCATAGGCCTTTTTCGCAGAAGAATCTTTAGTTTCCTTTCGCGATTCAAACTCTTTTGGAAATCAAAATGGACGGGATTTTGACCTATTTTCT
>CAIGRS010029418.1:0-10528 GCA_903798395.1 Fraxinus floribunda
CGAACATAAAATTTAAAAAATTTCCGAGTGAAAAATTATACTAATCAAACACACTAAATTACAATTCCCTACAACACATTTTCTAGGAAAATCTTTCTTTCCATCCATTTTCCACCCTTGCAATCAAACGGACCCTAAAAGAGGACTCTTATATTGCATACCGAGCACTTAATCTTTAGCACTATGAGACGATTTATCGAAGGCCTAATGGTCATTTGAAAACTCTTACTGCTCGGATTGAACTTTGAAGCTTCAAGAGATTCATTTAGGTGTTGAGATTATGAATAAAAGATGTCCTAAAAGGTTATTCCAAGATTGTAACTAAAGTTGATTAACATTTTTATGATCACATCTTTCTAGTTGATGATATGATTTTAAGTTAGTGAATTGATGTATACATGGCAGATTACTTTGTTGGTTGAATACATAGATTTATTAAGTTGAGTCATTGTGTACTTTTCCATAGAGTTGTTGATTATGAGCATGGCAATGAGTGGTTACTGTTGACCCTAGAAAATGAACTCAACAGATGTCGGGCCCATTCTTGTCACGTCAAGTATGGATCCGACGCGTTTCTGTCGGAATAGAATCGATAGTTTGTCTAGAATGGACACTAGAAACACTTTCCGGCAAGAGACAAAGATATTCGGATCTCGGTGGTATGATTGTAACGGTATTCCCGCTATCAACAAACACCCGATCGATTCCCATATTAGATCTCCCTTTTTGTAATGAAATACATGGAAGGATCAATATGATGTAGAATGATCACACGTTTATATTGGAATTTTGATATATTTGCTAATGTGTTTGTCGAAAATATTTAAAGAATCAAGTATGTAAAAATCTTATAGAAAGTTTCGCAAGATGAATATATTTCGAGTTTTCTTAACAGATACCAATGCCGACCCCTTTTCTATACAAAGAGAAGCTATTTATACTAGTATAGCTGACGTGAAAGCCGTTGGATCAAATCCACGCGACAACATCTCTGAATACAAAGCCTCTTATCGATGTCTATTTCATATAATTAATGCATTGACAATGGGTCAACCGCTCTATACAATAGGCTAACACTGACAAAACTTTATTACAGACAATGAATGCGTTGGCAAGGGGTCAGCCGCTCTATACAATAGGCTGCCACACTGACAAAACTTTATTACAGACGTCACATCAATCACTTCTAAAAGATCTCAAGATCCATAATGATGGGCAGCATCGAGCTCTGCTGGATCAGGGTCGGCCTTTGTTGAGCCTCTGCGTAGAGGTTTGAGGGCTTCTGTACTTCGGACATAAGCAGCTTCTGTGTTTACATGGAAGGGTCTCAAGTAGACCTCCGTTATTAGGGCTGAAGGGACATCGGACAAGCAATGCTTTAGCTCTTGAAGGAGCCTTAGATGGCCATAGCTTTTGTTGACTTTGATCTTGTAACCTTCTCTAGAAACCCTCCAACTAGCTCTTCGTCAACTTAACTATTGGGTGTACGTGGCTGCCCACGTGAATTTGATGCTTACGTGGCAGCTCACATGGAGTGCTGATTTGGAGTCTCTCAAACAAACTAATTTGCTCGTATATACGAGCACAACGAATTCACTGGGCAATGCCCAAACAGCTCAAACAAACTAATTTGCTCGTATATACGAGGACAACGAATTCACTGGGCAATGCCCATTACACTCGAGCCATGGCTCCAAAATGTGACTACTGAATGCTATGTACAGATAGAGAGAAATTCACTGAGTGCATCAATTTCTTAATGGTTAATCAGAATGCAGAACCCGGTGACTTCGTTTTTTGCAATACAACATCCTTAGCTTCGTTAACCTTGGAAGCAAGATAATGGCTACCACCACCATCAGGATGGTTTGCCACCATCACTCTCCGATGAGCCTCCTTGATTTTCTCCATTACAGCATGCTCTCTGATAACAAGATCATATATTAGATACGAAAATCCTCGATAAGACATTTCCTAGACTCAAAAAGTAAGTCGAGCAAAATCCCGAACAAGAACAATAAAATGTGCGAACAAGAACAAATTTAAAATATTTACCTCACTCCAAGAATCAATGCAGCTTCTCTCCTTGTCATGACCATTTCAAATCCACCAGGATAAAATCTTCAAGCACGAGGAACTGCAGGACGATTTTTGAATGCTTCCCATGCTCTTATCATCCATCTACTGCCCAAAGCAGCAGCTCCGACAGTAACACAACCTACCACTACGCTAGAGGCCTGAGGATAAACAAGTACAAAATGAGATCATAAGCATCAATGATATCACGTAGATAAAGGTATTTCTTATTGGTTTGCTTAACAAAGAGGTATGTAACAAGCTAGAGGCCTCAGGATAAACAGGTACAAAATGAGATCATAAGCATCAATGATATCACGTAGATAGAGGTATTTCTTATTGGCTTGCTTACCAAAGAGGTATGTAACATAGAAACCATCATATGAAATGGGTTCAACATCAAATTATGAAATCTTTGGAAAAAGAGGATGAATAGACATATAGCTACTACACCAAAACTAAGTGCAATGAACCAAGTAGACTGACCTAGTGGATGAATAAGGATACAAAAAATAAAAAAAATTAACAGCAACCAGATCAGAGATTGTGATTGCATTACAATTCGCAATTGAATAGAACAAGTTCTTCTAATTGACTTAGTAACATGACACATTTAGTCCGAAAGCATCAACAATCACTAATTTGGCAATCATAGTAGAGAAATACCAGCATATATAGAAGTTTTTCCTTTACATTTATTGAGAAAAAGCTTGAATGATGAAACAGACTCCTTGACATAATGTCGAGTCAGAGTTTTAAATATCTGCCATTAGGTTACAACAGATCAAAAAGTTTAATCTGGGCTCATCTGTGCAATGCATAGCAAGTCCTAGGCCTTGTTTGGTACGGATTAAAATCAGATTTTAATCTAAGTCTAAGTCAAAGTCAAACAATCAATATTAACCACATCTTTAATGGGTCCCGCAGCTTTTCAACCAAACATTTCAAAAACTTCTAACACAATCCTACTAAAAATCTAATTTAATCCACACCAAACACCTTCCTAGTAGTGATCAAACAACTCAACATGAATCCCCTTTCTTATGTCCACTTTATAATAGAAATTCCTCAATTTTTTTTATTTATTTTTTTTGGTCGAAGAGGGAGGATGGAGCTAGGAGACCATTTCACACACTGCACAAACTATCATATTTTTGCCATAGCCCATGCATATAACCCCATGAGAATGCACTGTCTAGGGAAAGCAATGGACAGATATACATAATTAATCTAGAGAGAGAGGTTGATCAACAATTGCAAAAAGTAGATAACTGAAAATGTATTTGAACCTTTTGTGATTTAATGAGCCTTATAGAAGCATTACAAAAACCAAGAATACGAGACGACTCAATATATACACTTGAATCACTTCCAATGCGGTTGATTAGCAATTGTACAAAGTAGATAAATGAAAACGCCTTCGAAACATTTTGTAATTTAATGATTCCTTGAAAAAGCATAACCAAAACAGAGACATACGAGCCAAATCAATAAAAGTATAAAACAAGGCTATATACACTTAAATCACTTTCAATGAGGTAGATCAACAATTGCACGAAGTAGATTACTGAAAAGGGATTTGAACCTTTTAGCAATTTAATGAACCTTGTGAAAACGAAATTAGGGACCTAGCTAATTCAATAGAAGTATGAAAAAGAGTTATATACACTTAATCGTTTTCAATTGTCTTAACTAGTTTGTCCCTAATTCATATCCAATAAGTCCCACCCCTTTAGTTTAGTAATTCTCACTATTATGAACTTGTCCAAATCATTATTAACCAATTCAAAACGTTATCCATGAATCTTCCTATGGCAATCAAAGAATCGAGCTCAAACACATAATTATCAAAATAAAGCCAAAGTAAAATCCCCCCAAAGCTGAATTTGAATGAAAAAGAAAGAATGTTGCAGCGTCATTCAAAAATTACAATCAATACAAAATCATAGAAAAGGGCTACGAAAATACCATAGGAAATTCTGTCAAAAAGTCGCAAAATAAGCTTCAAACCAAACAAACACCTTCAAATAAAACTTAACTCCTTTTCTGATGCAATTCTCTCCTTATGGAAATTGTTGGAGGGATTTTATGGGAAAGAATTTTCTAAGATTTTGTCCACTGGCTTGGGCTCCAAGAAATTATTAAAAAAATCCTGTGTGCTCCGCCCTTTTATAAGATCAGCGGTATCGATAAGCCTCGTTAAGTACAGGATTGGTTCGAGTGGGCTCGGAACTTATGGGCCGGTCCGACTTCGACCGAAACTTGAAAATCACGGTCCGAATTAGGTAGAATGTTAAAGAAAAAAGTGGTGGGTACACAATAAAAATAACAGGAAATGCTACGGAATTCAAATTTCACTCACATTGGGGTGTGCCCCATGTGGATTAAAATAATGGCAAAAACCCAACCCACCCACTCACCCACCCCTGTTGTGTGAGTTCTGACCTGTACAGTAGCATTTCTCAATATTCGATGGTCACCTAGCTATATAAGTTGATTCTCATTATTTTAAAATTCTTATTTTTTTATCCGACAATCATACGTTTATACAATAAGATATTTTTCATTTAAATAATAATAATAATAATAAAATCTCACTTTTTAATTACACATTCTCATAAAATACTATTCAAAACTATTTTAAAAAAAAAAACTGACCACCAAATAGTGGCCGAATTGTATCTAGATCACTCATTTTTAATTTGAAATAATAAACTCTTGTAAATATATTTATCCACCTTCAATTTGGTGCAAGCAGGTAAGTTACCCATTCAATTTGTCAAATGTTCTTAGTTTAGCTAACTATAGATGAACTAGTGGATGGATTATAAACATGCAGCAAATGTGCTTTAAACTTAGTGTTTTTTTGGTAAAAAGTGTTTTCTAAGATTGGTGAAGTGTATTTTGTTGCATCGCGGACAAAAATGATCAGATTTGAAAGTAAATCAAAGTTAAGTAATTGAATTACATCAAATTATAGATGATTGACCAGATTTAAAAGAAAATCAAAGTTGGACTATCACATTGTACCAAATAAAAAATGAATGACTTGAGTCCACCTTCTCTCAAAATTGATTGACCCCTTGTGCAATTAAGCCCATTTATAAACTCATTGACAATGATATCTTCCGTATACTCAAAAATCCGTTGTTCCTTTCAGTCAAATTCTCTTTTCCGTGTATAAAGTTCTCTGCATTATCTCCCACAAATAATAAATTGGACAATTTAAGTTTGACCTAGCCAATAATGTCTTTTTCTTTTGCTTAAAAGTTTTTCGGCTCAATGCTAGAAAATTCAACCTTCGTTTGCCCAACTTGACCACCCTCTCCAAATGGACGCAGTATAAATTTAGCTCAAGTATGTCTATAATAATATAGAAACTTTTTTTTTCTGTCAAATTTATTTTCAATCACATATTCTCAAAATAAATTATTTTTCATGTAAATTAAAAAAATTTCTTACATTTTAACAACACATTTTTAAAAAAAAATTACAATTTTAAAATTCTTTTTCTACAAAATAAAAAAACTTTTTTTTTTAATGGAATATGAACAAGGGCTTAAGAGCAAGAAAGGAGCAAAACTACTTGACCTCCACCATTAAAGGACAATAAACTCATTAATCAATCCAAGCCCCTGTTTGGGTACATTTTTTTTTTTTCATTCTCATTCTTCTATTCATTTTAAATCACACATTCTTCAATAAAATAATATTTTCCATCACATCAATAACTTTCCTTCTTTTTCAACTATATATTTCCCATCACATCAACAAAAAAAATATATTATTTTGACAATAATGTGCACCAAACGGGGGCCAAAAGATAAGGAGCAAAGATCCAAACTTCTAACCACTCTACTGTTTCTTTAAAGGGCTATTTAATTAAATAACAGTTACTTGATAACACATTTAATTAAACTCAGAATTCTTGAACTTAAATAACTAATGAAAATTTACTTGTTCACATTATTTATTATGAGGAAGGAAGGAAGGAAAGAAAGAAAGAAAATTTTGTCCTTTTGTTCCAAGTTGCAACTTATTTTTCAAGTCTATCACCAAATTTACAACTCATGGCATATAATACACCAACTTCCTCTGTTCCCCAGTCTTGATTCAAGCTTTAAAGTCTACGAATGCAGGGTTTTGATGAGCATTGAGAAACCCAGGTTCGTCAGTTTGATTGTTATATTCGTTTTTTTAAGTGCTGTAATTAAGCTTTCTTTATGGTGGTGATGTGATTACTTTAGCTATTAATGAATGGTGGGTTTTGATATGTGCATATATTAATATTCGTGGTGTAAAGATGGGAATTTTTTTAGGGAAAATAAGTTAGCATGATAGTATGAAATGTTTAATTAGTCATTAGTTCATCCTTATTTAACAGTACCATGTGATTAAGGCTTATTTCAAACTGTCTGATGGTTAAATTAGAGAAAATCGGGAGATGCAACCACCTTTTTTAAAAGCTATAGCCGATGGGAGAGGCACAATCAAACTCTATATCGCCCAGTCCAGCTAAGAATCCACCTGAAGCACTATTCGTTTGGCCTTTGAAGAATCCCTTACGAAATAGGCCACCCTCAAATTCAAGTGCTTTCATCAGTTGGGTGTTGATCCTGTTAATTTGAACAGTAGTTAGATTTTGTGTCCTAGATTGATATGAGCTAATCAAGATTTTAGTGATAATGACCAACAGTTAATCTCATTTACTTCTATGTGGGAATAGACTAATAAGATCCTTCAATGGGAATTAAATCTTGGTACAATGGACGAGTTTATTGTTATAAACACTCCATTGCATCTAGTTTTTTGCAAGTTTTTGGTTGAGGGAAATTTCAAGAGTTTTCTCTATAAATTCCATCTTTGTTTCTTTCATTAGAATTGAGAATGGATTCTTATGTGCAAAAGGCAGCTTTTTCAAACTTGAGACTGTGTTACTTAAACTTTATCGTCATGTACTTTGATTAGTACTAATTCTCAGCCTTTACCACCAGTATATATCTTCAGTAAAATGATAAATAGCTTCTATGCAGTTATATAATTTAAAGATGGATGCTTCTGAAAAAGATGAGGTGCCTATGTTATCAACGGCGCAGTTGCTATCCAATGAGCGCAATAAAACTCCAATCTGGATTTCATCCAGGACTAGGAGTGCGTCAATGTCTCTCCCTACGAACTCCATGGGCTACTCCGAACATGGGAACAATCTTGTAGGATTCACTGGTCCATTAAGAAATGGAAGGCAAACTTCATTTAAGCAATTGAGTGGCCCTTTATATGTTAGTAATAAACACATAGACAACTTGCAGCCTAACCAAGGTGCGTTAAGGTGCAAAGCCACTGAATCTAACTTTGAAAGATATCCTTCACTTGATGGGATGGTGCGTAAAGGTTGGCCAGATGACAACTGTGCAGGAAGAAATGAACATCTTTTGAGGTCCGGGCAACTTGGAATGTGCAATGACCCATATTGCACGGTATGCCCGAGCAGTTACAATTTTAAGGGGCAGCAGAAGATTTCAAGAACATCAGATATATTTGACGCTAAGGTATTAAACTCATACTGCTAAAGAGTTCAGGTATATATTTTTGGATTGGAGAAAGAAGTTTTGAGTGATGGGGAAACTGCAATTTATTGCGTGTATGTTCTTGTATTGATTTAATTCTTGTCCAGTAGGAAGTTATCTATTCTTATTTACTTGTCTAGTGAATATTACTTAAGGATTATGCTTAAAACAAGTAACACTTATAATGGAAACTTGGGAGATGCGCTCATGCTTTTTGATTTTCTTACGCCTGTTTGCAGTTCCACAATGTGCTTTATGGAGATGCAAAAGGTTGGGCAAAGAGAATTTGTTCTTTTATGCGCCCTTTTATTCCAGGAGTAATGAATCCTCATGCAAAAATTGTTCAGCAGTGGAACAAGTTCTTCGTAATTTCTTGCTTATTTGCAATATTTTTAGACCCTCTATTCTTCTTTCTGCTGTCAGTGATTCAGGTATAGTTCTGAAAGTTGGTTTTTATTACATGTTATGTACTTGCATTCCTGACCAGATTCATGCCTTTCATAAACTTCATTTCTTTGTGCCTATTCCTTTTGATGTGTTACTATAAAAGCTCATATATGAGCTAGTTTATATCATATTTACGTGTTACCTTTTTGGATCAGGATAACAAGTGCATAGTACTAAACTGGCCCATGACGACAACAGTTGTGGTTTTGAGGAGCTTGACTGACTTCATTTACGTAATTCACATCCTTCTTCAGGTAATTAATCATGGTCAGTGAATAAACAAATAGAATAAGATGTTATGGACCTTTTATATTAAACATATAATGAATGTATTTAGTTGAAGCGCAACTCTCCTCTTTTATCTGTGTTTAGATCAATGTGAAGAAATATACCTGCGTCCATTTATTGAAAGGATAAAGAAGATGGATAATAATTATTATATATATAATCTATAAATCTGCATTTACAAATAATTATCAGTATGATGTATGATTCTGGAAAAAAAATACACTCCTTATTTGTGAATAGTTATAGTTATTGTGCCAAACTGCCAATAATCTTGGCTGATGACTGGAAAATCTTGACTGGTATCCCATTCTCATTGCAGTTCACGCTGGCTTATGTTGCTCCTGAATCTAGAGTGGTGGGAGCTGGAGATTTAGTTGATGATCCAAAAAAGATTGCTCGCAATTATCTTTCCAGTTATTTTATAATAGATGTCTTTGTTGCATTGCCACTTCCACAAGTAAGGATCGCTTCCCTACTTGCCCTTCTTCTCCTTGATAATTTCGTATCCTCATTACATTTGTCACCAATATTAGGTTATGATCATGTTTTTTCACATTAGATATGAATACTCTCATAGTCGGGTGTACCAAGTTAACACAAGATATTAAAAACCTAATTTTTTTATTTTGTGCAGATCATTATATTATTAGTCTTGCCAGACTCCATGGGATCATCTGGAGCCAATTACGCAAAAGATCTTTTGCGAGCTGCAATTCTTGTACAGTATATTCCCAGACTCTGCAGATTCTTGCCTTTTCTGGCTGGTCAGTCTGCAACTGGACTCATCTTTGAGTCAGCCTGGGCAAATTTTGTTATAAATCTTCTCACTTTCGTGTTGGCTGGCCACCTGGTAGGCTCATGCTGGTATCTCTTTGGCCTACAGGTATGCCTAGTTTTCTTCAAAATCTTCCATCATTTAAGTTTTCAATATTGAAAATTAGGAACCTTAATTCTATTCCACAGCAATCAATCAACATAAAAAATAAAGGCACAAAATATATTATATATAAATGTCCACTTCCATGTGGGACTACGTCCTCTTCCGTCGCTGCAATAATTCATTATAATGAAAAAAAAAGTTTACAAGAGAATGTTGCATGCCTATTTTCTTTAACCTCTATTTCTATCATTTTTATGGTAATTAAATGTCTAATAACGGCTCCATATTTTATAGGATAAATTAGGAAAAATGCCCTTAAATGAAATTTTAGTCCGGGGAATCCACCCCACACACCCCCGGGAGGGGGGCTTCCTGCTCAACTTAACAATCAAAATATCAATTATCGTCATGGGGTTTCTATAACTAAACTAATTGAATTATGGTGATATTGCGTTCATGGATTCGTTATGATGTAAGCCCTTGTTTGGTATGGCTTAAAAAGTTGATAAAACTCTAAGTCAAAGTCAACAATTATTTTTAATCACACATAGGTATGGCAACGGGGCGGGGGCAACCTCCCTCGCCCCGTTACCCGTTTAAGGCAAGGCGGGGCGGGGCGGGGCGAGGCTCTTGCCCCGTTTAATTTTTTTTTTTTAGTTTTTGATAATTTATTTTATAGCCCTCATTCATTAGATTGAGACAAATAATTTTAGTTGTCACTTTCTATTAGAACTAATGAAATTTTTCATTTAAAGTATTGAATTCTAAAAAAAAAAAAAAATTAAACACGGTGGGACACCCCTTACCCGTCCCCACCTCGAACCCGCCCCGGGGCAAAATTTTCTGCCCCATCCCCTATCTGAATACCTGATTAAGTGGGTAATCACCACCCCGTTCGAGACGGGGCCCATGTGTATCGGGTTTGTCGGGTTTTTTTGCCATCCTTAATCACACATTTCATGAGACCACAATTTTTTATCAATTTTTAAACCACACTTCACCAACTTTTATTAAAATCTACTAAGCCCTTATTTGATCCCCATTATTTTCGAAATATATTTTTCTCTCTTTTTTTCAACTATATATTCTTCAATAAAATAATATTATATGCAAACCCAAAACTTTTTCAACCACACATTCTCCGTCAATATACTATTCCAAAACGCATTCTTAAGAAAAAATGGGGCTCAAACTAGGTGTAAAACTGATTTTTAGCTACACAAACAGGGGCTAACTTGCACTATTTTTTCAATATTGCTGCCTCTCTACC
>CAIGRS010029431.1:0-17037 GCA_903798395.1 Fraxinus floribunda
ATTTTGCAATTAATAACCCATTTCATTAATGGTAAAATAGACATTTTGACGAAAAACTTAAAAAGTCACTATTCACGGGTCATTTTGAAAAATCTCCCCAGTAAAAATATATTGAAGATAAATTAATAGTATTTCAAAAAAGTTGGGGATGTAAAGTGCAAAAAATTCTTTTTCTTAGAATTATTATGGATAATGATATTTGCAGTGAGCATTAACGATTTACAACCGTCGCCACGTACGTATATCCTACCAGGATTATGCTACATGTACATAATTTTTTACCTAATCATTTACACCCCACTCACATTAGGAGGTGGGGACTACAAGCCGCCATTTTAAAATACACACGAAACACGCACACACTGTGAGGGGTACACCATTTGATAACCCCCATCACGTACAAGGGGACTTTCCCTTATTTCTTTTGGGTACAATTCTTAATTCCCAAATCTACACAAGAAGGAGATAACTCAGATAAGGAATAAAATATCTGTACAGGGTTTTAGCCGATGAACCCTAAAATTAGCNGAGGACCTAGAACCGCCATTTTAAAACACACACGGGACCGCACACATTATGAGATGGGTACACCATTCGATAACCCTTCATTATGTACAAGGGGATTTTCCCATCCTACCAACATTATGGTATTACCCTTTATTGAAAAAATAAAAAATAAAAAAAATAAAATCAAGGCGTGAGGGGAGGTCGAGCATCTCGAAATTGGCAAAAACCCCCTGAACGGTATAAAACCCCGGAAAGGAATATTGAGACCGTCAAATCCTGTCCGTACACTTCAACGCCGTCAATGGAAAACGAGCAAGGTATTCTGTATGAAACCCTAAGTCCTCTCGGCGCTGGTGCCACCGACACGCCAACACCGCCGCCGTCTTCAGATGATGGCGAACCTTACGTCATCTTGCGAAGTGAAATTTCGCTCTCATCTGTTCAATGCCCTTCTCCGGCAACATTAGCTCCGGATTACTTCTCTCTCGAGGTGAACGATGCTGAGGAGACGAAAGGGACTCCACCATATACTCCTCGTCCGCCATCGCCGCAGGACGCTGCCATTACTGAGCGGGA
This sequence comes from Fraxinus floribunda, assembly GCA_903798395.1. NCBI lineage: Eukaryota > Viridiplantae > Streptophyta > Magnoliopsida > Lamiales > Oleaceae > Fraxinus > Fraxinus floribunda. The sequence continues at coordinate 1,084 of CAIGRS010029431.1, forward strand.
GAGGACCCTGGAAGGAAATTGGTTTCGTGCTAATTGTCGCTTCAAAAGCCCAATGCTACAGCTCCATAGAGGTTTGAATTAAATTGTTTGATTGTTTCCGAGTAAATTAATTGAATTTTAAGCCGTGGAGAAAAAAAATTTAAGCTGAATTTTAGTTGAATCATATCGGAACTTATATGAAAGATAAATGCATGAAATGTTAGCAAGTATGAAAAATTTAACTTGTTTGAAGTCGTAGGGAGTTAAAATTTTGTTTGAAATATGCCAAAAAATAAGCAAATTAGTTGTTTCTTATGCTGGTTCATGCAGAGATAATTGATTTCTGTGACTTTTTATCACCAACTCCGGAAGAGCAAACATCACGCAATGCTGCTATAGAATCTGTTTCTGATGTTATAAAATATATCTGGCGCGATGCTAAGGTATGTCTGATATGTATATGCAAGATTCGATTATATTCTCAAGCATTTTTTTGTGAGATCAGAAGTTATCGAGACGTGTGATGTTTTGCAGGTAGAAGTTTTTGGTTCTTTTAAGACGGGACTTTATCTTCCATCCAGCGATGTTGACGTAAGCTTGCTGCTTATTATTTCCTATTCTTTGAACAATGAACTTGTAGAACTATTCTTTTTATATTTCTTCCACGTGAGCATTTTTAGTCTTATAAGTTAAAATAAAAAGATCATTGGTCTTTTGAAGATGTGGAAAATTCAGGCTTCTAAAACCAGATACAGTTTAATGGGACATTAATTAATTTTGAAAGCTGGAGTCTAACTTTTACTTTCCTTACAAAAGGTTTAGTACGTTCAGTGTGAGACAAGAAAAGTTGGAAATAACTGAATGCTGGAAAGAGTTGCATGGTAATACGAACTTGGTAACAATTGGCATTTGTTTGCCGGGGGGTGGGGGTGCGTGTGCGTTAAAGATGTGACCATTTGGTGAAAAACATATCCCATCAAGTTTTTAGCAATACTAATATCCAAAGCCTATTTTACTCGAACTCTATGGATAAAACACTGGATTCTGCCGTGACACAACTTACACTCAACATTAAAATGATCCTTTTGTGCAACCAAATGGATGGACCTGGTTCCTCAACATCTTACACAAGTCCAAGCAATAGTTGCAATTACAATTTACTGTCAAAACAACAAAGGTCTGTTACAGGATGTTTCATTTTTCAATTGAAGTTGACTCCTGAATAATCTATGGAGATTGGTGATGAAAAATTATAGGTATTAGAGATAAAATTGTAGAATTTTGATCAAAGAGATTTTCCTTACATTCATAGCAAGTTAAGTCGAAAAACAATAAGCCTCTGTTTGGTACACATTAAAATTTTCATTTTCATTCTTCTACTCATCTTCAACCACACATTCTCCATCAATCTCCTATTTCAGAATACACTCTTCCAAAATAATGTGACTCAAACACACGTTTTTAATTATAAATTTGTACCTGATAAGTGTGTTTTCACATACTTATTTGACTGTCAAAATATGAGCAATTGTTGATTAAGCCCCTGTTTGACACACATTATTTTTTTCATTCTCATTCTTCTACTCATTTTCAACCACACATTCTTTATTAAAATAATATTTTCCATCATATCAATAACTTTTCCTTTTTTTCAACAACACATTCTCCATCAATTTACTATTCCAGAATACATTCTTCCAAAATAATATAGCTCAAACACACCCTAAATTTGATACTTCTAATTTTTAATTTTTATGGCAGTACAGTATATCTATTGAGAGAATGCAATCTTAGAATTTGAGAGGACGCTTACTCTTTCCACATGAGAGTAGAGCCTAGCTTTGTACTTTCAGAATTAAACTTCAATTTGGGTGTAGATGTTGGTTTTATCTTGTTTTGGGCATGAGCTATTTCCACGTGAATTACTGTAATTATTTTCTATAATAAGAACTTGTGAACTGAACTTGCGGTCTTATCTTGCAAACTTCATATCTTTCTTGGATTTCAGTGCTGACATCAAACTTAAGAGCCTGTTTGGTACATATTAAAATCGGATTAAAATTGAAAAATTAGCCATTATTGTTAACTTTTATTAGCGGGTGAGACCCAATAACGGTCATATTTTCAATTTTAATTGGATTTTAATTGTTACCATACAGGCTTTAAATAGCTTAAATGTGAATTTCAAAGAATCTTCCGCTTAATCATTAGTTCTGTATGATAAACACGATGACTGGAGTACTTGGTCATTGATGGTTGTTATCCCAAAGCATGAGCAATACTTTGTTTTTTGATTATAATTTGCATTGTTGGAAGAGTTTTCCTTACAAGCTAACTGATTTCTTATTATGCAAGGATTTGTTCCTACATGGATTGTGGAGTGTACTGATTACTATGGAAAGTAGACAATTGACTTATAATTTGGTGCTTGGTGGCAGGTTGTGATCTTGGGCTCAGAGATCAGAAGTCCTCAGATTGGCCTACAGGCTCTTTCTAGGGCCCTTTCTCAAAAAGGAATCGCAAAGAAGATACAGGTCTGTTTTTGTAGAGTAAATTTCTCACTGTAATTAAGTTTGAATATTTTCAAGGTTTTCTTGTGTTTTTGTCTGTTCTAATTGCAGGTTATTGCAAGGGCTCGGGTACCAATTGTTAAATTTGTAGAGAAGAAAAGTGGTGTTTCCTTTGATATAAGGTTTGGCTATTCAACCTCTGTCTTTTATTAGATTTCATAGTTCGACCGTTGATTCTTTTATGAGAAATAAATCATAGATTACTACTTATTACCGTCGCTTTGTCTACACTCTTTTCTCAATTGTAGTGAGTTATGATTTTAAGAGGATAGCTTCGATGTTTTATCTCTAGCAATTAACTGCAGTGTAGTATTATTCTCCATGGTTAGATTTTTTGTTTGGGACCGATTCAGTATATAAGGGAAAAAGGCTTAGGTGGTTGGGTTATATTTTGCTGTGCTCTAAAGAGGCTCATTTCATAAGACTGACATGATTTCAGAAGACCAAGTTTGAAGGGAGAGTAGGCCAAAATTAATTTCGCATTTGGTAGTTTCTAAGGATCTAAATGCTTTACATCTTCTTGTAAATTCTACTAGTAACACAATGAATGGCATGACGAAGAATGATTTATATGGTTAACCCAAATTTATTGAGAACAAGGCATAGTTTGTTGTGCAATTTTTGTTGATGTCTACAATGTGACCTTGTTTTAAAGATTCTCATTCCAAATTACCTGGTACTCGGCCACTTGCAGTATATGATAACATGGATTCTAGGACAAATTTTGAGGGTAAAGCAAAAAAGTAAAATCAGTTATCCACCTTTCCAAACATCATCCAAAGCTTTATGCCAATTTCGACTCACTTAATCGCCAACAGAGGGAGAGTTAAATTAGGAGTTGAGCTGTCCAATACATTGATAAAACCTTACCGATTAATCTATGTTTTGGTGAACATGACAAATGAAAATCAGAATGAGACTAATATATCTTTATGTTGGAAATGAACACTTGATTCAACGTCTTTTTCTTGTTCTTCTTCATTTTTTTTAATCTTCATCATCATTATTATTATTTCCTTTTGGGTGGGGTTGGGGTGCTTGTATGGTGGTGCTTCTTACGTGCTTATAAGCAGCGATGAAATATGTGGATAATAAGTGGGTAGTAAATTGTTGTGGATAAAAAGTATGTTTGCCAGCTTAGATAATAATTTAAGCTTTGCCAAACGTGCTCTTATTTTCGTTTCTTGGTTTTAAAGGAAAAGAAAAATTAACTTGGCCTGTGATAGTTTCTATGGATCTAAATACTTTAGATCTCTCATTAGATCTACTGACAAAGAGAATGGAATAGCAAAGAAGGAATCATGTAGTCGGTATAAATTCTTAGGAACAAGGCTAGTGCTTGTTTTGGTTAAACTTTGAAAAATCTTTGCCCAATATGCTCTTAGTTTGTTGTGGATAATGTGCACAATATGGCCTTTTTAAAGGTTCACGTTCCAAAATACCTGTACTTGCAGAAAATGATAACAAGGATTCTAGGACAAACTTTGGGTGTAAAGCCAAAATGTTACAACAATTATCCACTTTTTCGACTCTCATCTAAACTCCCTGCCAATTCCGACACACTCAATCATGAACTGCGGAAGTATCAAATTGGAAATGAAGCCTTCTTGAACTTCGATATCAGTTTTGACAAGAGCCAATGCAAAAATAAACCTTTAACAATAATCTCTGTTTTTGTGAACATGACAAATTAAAATCCTACTCTAGAACACATATCCATGGCGTGTCCTATTTTATATATGAATTTGTGATGTTTTGACCTGTGATGGATACTTTCACGACATGACTTGAACATGTAAATATTTTGATACAGGAATATTTCAATTTTGATATGCAATACTGGTATAAAGTACTATGTCACTTGTCGTGCTCAAAAAATTCATCTTCAATAGCCAAACCTAAAGAGTATTAATTCTATTTCAAACAACATAGCGCTAAATTAAAATGTAGCATATAGATGATGTAATAATGTATGGTTTTTAGTGTCCCGAGGTAGCCTTGTCCTGCTTTCTTGAAAAGTCTTGTATCGTTGTGTCCGTGTCGCGTTCTTGTCCATGTGTCCACGTACCAAGTCCGTGATGCATGGAAATGATCTTCTGCTCAAATGTTCAATGATATCATCATCCTTCTGCCACATTTTGACTACTTTTTTGGTTTGATTTCTTATGTCTTGGCAACAGCTTTGATGTTCAAAGTGGGCCGAAGTCTGCAGAGTATATAACTGTATGTTCCATTAGCTTCTTAGATAATTTTTAATATTTTGTTGGTACTATGATGTTATTTCCATTAATACTTTTGACTCACTTGTAGGATGCTATATCTAAATGGCCACCATTACGACCCTTGTGTCTGATTTTGAAAGTTTTCCTGCAGCAAAGAGAGTTGAACGAGGTGAATATTCATGATTTTAAGTTCATATGCCAGAAATATATATTCCATTTTCTTTTACTCAGGAGCACTTTTCCCTCTAGGTTTACACTGGTGGAATTGGTTCATATGCGCTCCTTGTCATGCTCATAGCAATGTTGCAGGTAATCAGACTAGAATGATATTTCCAATATTGATGACTATTCTATTCCATGCTTACTATAAGATATGTAAAATTTATCATCAAATTAATTATGACGAGAAAACAATGAAAGGCCCCCTTGCGCCATTGGAGGCATTGCCTCTGTTTTTGAAACAGAATTAGTGATACCTTTGGTTACTGGAGTAGTTGCTGTTTCCAAATGCACTGATAAACATAAACAAACAACAGAATTGGTATGATTTCCAATATTTCAGAAGTAGTGATGTTTTCCGCCTTGCCTTGGGCATGTTTATTGAAAGCATCAATTCTTAGATGAAAGGAGTCGTAATTCTTTTGAACTACATATTCATTCCTTCCTTTAATTGTTTATTGGATTTGTTTGCCTATCACTTCTATATTTCAGAGTCAGCAAGATCGACAAGCTTCTCCAGAATATAACCTCGGAGTTCTACTGGTAAGCTTGTGTGGTGTTTGTATATAGTATATGGTTTTCTTTTCTTTTTTTTCCTGAATTTCGAGATTCCTGTTTAAATTGTTGCTTTTTCCATTTTCCATTTAGGTTATGAAGCACATTCAAATCTAATGGGTTGTACATTTTTCCTTGGCAAATAGCCAGATTTATGTGCTGGTCTTTTTTCTTTTTTGAGAATGTAATGAATGATCATTGTAGTCAATTAGGAAAATGGGATGTAAACCGGGATGCAGTATATTAGTTGGTTGCATTGGAAGATTTAAGGTCACCCTTTTCGGAATGGACGTTTCTCCGTGTACAAATAAAAGAAGTCCATCTCATTTCACACTAGATCAGTCAAAACTTCAATGCATATTTTATCTTTTATTATAACTGTGAGTACTACAAGCCTGAAAGTAGTGGATGTGATTTGCAGATTAGAGAACTGTTCCTTCAGGTAAAATAAATAAGTTTTGACAGAGAAACTTCGGTGAAAGATGACTGTTATAAGCAATTTAGCCTTTGAAACTGCTCTTCTTTCTTTACCCTGGAAGTGGCTGACCGCATTACATTATGCACAATTTTTTATTTTTATTTTTAATTTCATTGATTTTTGTTTTAGGAAGTTGATTTTGGATTCAATCTTGTTTTAAAGGCATCCTTTCCTGATTAACAAACTACTTTTTCTATAAAATTCTAATAATAATAATTGTTAGTTTATTACATTAAGCTTTATGGACTTCTATAGTTTATCATGATTTTGCTTTTGAAATATAGGTGAACTTTTTCGATGTATATGGTCGCAAGTTGAATACAACTGATGTTGGTGTATCTTGCAATGGGGGAGGCACTTTCTTCTTAAAAAGCAGCAAGGGGTAACATTTTCTTCAATGGTTTTGAAACTCTTAACTTGATCCAGTGGTTTTTATTGAGTTTGATTGTTGTTCCATGGAGCTTTCTCTTCTGTTCAGGTTTTTAGTTAAAGGAAAGCCCTCTGTTATCGCCATTGAGGACCCACAGGTAACATAATAAATTTTGATACATTTTGATTTCTGCTCCTCAAAGGAACTCTCTGGAAAGCACAGAACACATTCATTGGATATGTTTCTGAGTGCAGGATTTACGTTGCTGCATCTTACAGATTTATATATGTTTTGCTGCTTTCATTGAAATATTTCATTGAGATATTTACATAATCATTTGTTCTGACAACAGGATCCAGATAATGACATAGGGAAGAACTCTTACAACTATTTTCAGGTAAGATTCTTCCTAACGCCATATTTTTTCCTCGGCTTTCCTTTGCTTCCCAACTCCAACAACTATTTGCGAATTGAAGACGTGAATTATGAACGAAAACTTACTTCGTCTTCGCGAGTGACTCAACTGTACAAAGGTCATAACTGGTTGGTTTCTTGGCATCGCAAATAGCTGCTCTGTCCCTACCCCAAAACAAAAAACAAAAGAAGGTTAAAAGGAAATATCTGGGGGAGATTTATGCTGTTTCCTGTTATCTCCTATTCTTTCAGTCTCTGAGTACCAGATTTTCTTTTAGTTGCAATAATTGCGGTAACATGTCTGGACTCTCTAATGAGAGCAACTGCTGTCATATGGCTGAGTAAATAGAAGATCAAATTTGACTTTGTTCTTGCTCTTGCTCTTTGGTTGATTACATAATTTGTGGGCCTGTAACTTCTTTAGTTTTATTATTCTCTATGTTTATGCTAGTGGTCCTCGTTGATAATTATTCTGCTTTTCCATTTAATTTGTTTGAGGCCAAGTTCTTATTTATTTATATTTGAGAAGACGACTTTTACTTATTTTATGTTAGTGCAGGTCAGATCTGCTTTTGCAATGGCCTTCACAACGTTGACAAATGCAAAGGCCATAATGGGACTAGGCCCCAACAGGAGCATTCTTGGCACTATAATCAGACCCGATGCAGTATTGCTGGAACGGAAAGGAGGGTCTAGCGGAGAAGTGACATTTCAGACCTTGCTTCCAGGTGCTGGAGAGCCATTGAAGCAACAATTTTCCAACCAGCCGGAGATATATTGTAATTGGCAGTTAGATTATGATGAAGAACCACTCCCACGTGGAGATGGGATCTCTGAGAATGGTAATGTCCAATCCTCGAAAAAGAAGAGAAGGGCTTCTAAGGAGAACAAGCCTGCGAAAAAGGTGAAAGAAAATAGAGACAAACGTGAAGAAATTGGTAAAACTAAGGAGAGGAGTGCAAAGAAACCGCGTTGGAGACATCACCAACGCGATGGCGATAGCAACAGACATCGCCATGGTGGCGGCGGCTCATCCTCTTCACATTATGCTCACTAATTAGTTTTCTGTGCTTAAAATATTCTCCCGGGCTCCTAAAAGGGTATGTAGTTCCAGCGATTAGGAACTTCCGTAGAGGGAAATGTAGTTGAAGAGATGGGTATATCAATTCCGACCCTTCTAATGATAGAGCTTCCTTCTATCGAAATGTTTACATTCGAAAGGGTTAAGTTTTGACAGGCAAGCTACTTGCACTCATTTTTTTCTGTTCAATAGAATTCTGAATTGAGAAAAAGTCGCACATGGTTGGGATTGCGATTTCTTTCCCACTTCCATGCGTAGTTGACTTTTTAAAAAAATCAAGTGCTGCTGTCAACTGCCTTATCTTTACAGGCCCCCTAGTCGTGGTCCGAGAAAGAACGTTTGGGAGCAACAGCGACAAGTGGAGCTCGAGGAATGGATAATGAAATTGAGGCACAAATATGAGAATTTAAAGACTGTTATTTACATAATTACAATTTATTTGCAAAAACAAAACAATGATGGATCCACATTGAATTTGGAAGGCAAATGTTCACATTAGACATTGTTTTTATTAATTTTAATTTCGTATTTTGTAATAAATTTAGTGCTTATAATTACACTTGATAATCCCGTCCAGAGTTGAATGGACCTGATTATAGGTAGATAAGTTTCGATTTTCAGAAAAATATGGAGTAGAGATTAAAATTCAATTAAAATTGAAATATAGCCGATATTGAATTTCACTCGTTTAATAAAAGTCAACAAAAACAATTAGTTTTTCAATTTTAATTCGATTTTAATCTCTACTGATCGAGCCTTGAGTCTTATTAGTTAAAAGGTAATTTCAACAAGGAAATTGTTCAATCTACATGACTATTTACATATTATTTTAAGTAATTCAAGTAGAGAAGTTAATTGACTGATAGAATTTTGATTCAATTAAATTTCATGATTATCGGTTGATAAATTATTATTTACGTTGTTACGTGTACGAGCCGCCATTAGAACACTCCAACCTCCACCCAAGTGCAAGCGCGATTGAATCTTCTCTTATCCGAACAAAATCTCTCCGGCAAAGTATCCAAATGCCGATCTGCTTGCCGTCATCTTCCGATTCGAGCTCTGGCTCTAGCTCCGTGTCAACCAAATCATGGATTATTCACGGCCTGGCGGTGGGGGCGGCAGCCGCGGTGGCACTTGGTGCTCACGCCTACTTGTATTATCGTCGATCCGGAAGGTTCCGGAGCCGGGTTGTCGGAATCATACCTGCCCGTTTCGCTTCCTCTAGGTTCCAAGGCAAACCACTCGTTCACATCCTTGGCAAGCCCATGATCCAAGTATTTCTGCTTATTTATTTCTTCTACTCGTACAACTGCTGTTATTATTTGAATTAGTGAAGATCACAATTAAATTAGTAAGTATAGACACTTTGGAACGGGTTAGCATTTAGATGAGATAATTAATATGGTGATAGAAATAGACCAAAGACCTGGGTTCATATTTGCCGCCACTAATTTATGAAACTTGTGCAAGTGCTATGCTGATGATAAAATGAATTCGACCTGTATGTGTGGGGCTTTTTGAAGATCAAATTTTAATAAATAAATGTGGCCACTTTACAGAGGCTTAAGCTTTTTGATCAGATGGATAAGTAAATTTTATTCATTTGCACTGTACATCGAATTTATTAGTCCTTGTTGGTTTTATCAAGCTATTTATTTTACGTCTGATACAATTTTATGTGCAATTTTCGTGTCCACTAGAAGGAGAATTAGAACGATGAAATGGATATTTAAATTGTAAGACTACAATGTTATGGATATATGATTATTCACCTTTCAATTCTTAATTACAGAGAACATGGGAAAGGGCAAAAATGGCGTCGTCATTGGATCATATTGGTAGAGCTCCACTTCATTTTGCTTTATATATGCTTGTGTATAGACAGAAAGATATAAATAGAATTATGTTAAAACTTTTTGGTTTTTGTGGTTTCTAATTGGATGCTGAATTATTGATGTAGTTGTGGCGACAGATGATGAAAATATTGCAGAATGCTGTAGAGGATTTGGCGCTGATGTGATAATGACATCAGAATCATGTCGAAATGGTAAGATTAATCCTTCAATCTGCTGCAAATCATGGAAACTTGTGTTGGTTGGATATATTGCTAATTTTTTGCTTTTATGAATTTTCTAGGCACAGAGCGTTGTAATGAAGCACATCAAAAGCTTGGGAACAAGTACGATATTGTTGTCAATATTCAGGGGGATGAGCCTCTTATTGAACCTGAAATAATAGATGGCATAGTAAAGGCTCTTCAGGTAGTGTTTATGCTGTATGTACTTTGTGGCTAATGGATTCGGTAGTATAGAAAATAACAAAAAATGGAAAAGAGAGGGATAGCAAATGTTGAGCTTGAATTTGTTTACCTTTTCTCTCCGTCAAGATTACAGTCAATAGCATCTCCAAAGTGCGATGCCCAGTTCCTGCAATGAGCAGTGATCGCATTGACAGTATCTATTTGGTATGTCATTTATGACCACTCCAAACCAATCTACATCTTGTGGCGCTCAAGCCTTGAGGATATTAAAGCATTTAGATGGCACTTATGAGTTCATAGCGATCAAGTGCAGATTGGTTTGAAGGATAACTACTTTATAGTAGACACAATGCTATTAATTTAAGTGAAAATAAAGTACGCATGATTGTTTCAACTTAGGAGATAGGCTAGTGTATACGGAGATTGAATATTTATATTGTATAGACAAGTTTTCCAATTATTTTTCATTGAAATCCAAAGGTTAGTCTTCCACGTGTACCGGGGTGTTAAGGAAGTCTCATTGGTGCGCACGAATGCAATGATGGAATCCATAATGTGAACCAATCCTTGGTCATATCATTCCTGTCAGAGCACCCTCAGAGTCCCATGAGTATCGGGTCTTGGGGTTGTTGGTCTATTCCCGTTCGGGCTATTCATGTGGGTTTCTCATGGTACTTTTGAATTAGAACGAGAATTAAATACTTTTCTTTCTGAACATTATCTTCTCATAATCCGTGAGACTGGAATGAGAATTTGGAAGCAAACCTTCATAAAGCAAACTGTGGTGGAGCAAAATATCTTGATGCACCATTGATCAGCTTGCTCCTCTTAATAAGATAATAATACAAACTTCAAATGCAAGATTTGTGGTATTTAATAAAAAAAACTGAATTAAAAATTATTATGAAATAGGAAAAATATGCTACTTTTTATGGGTTTGTACTCGTGTTTGTTTCATGGCCACTTTATGCAACTCAAATGAGATTTGTAACTTGTGCAGGCTGCTCCAGATGCAGTGTTCAGCACCGCAGTTACTTCTTTGAAATCTGAAGATGCATTTGATCCAAATCGTGTTAAATGCATGGTGGACAATCGTGGATATGCAATTTATTTTTCACGAGGACTGATACCATTCAACAAGTTAGTGCTTCTCTGCTTTGCAATCAGTATGCGAAAGCATATCTCTGACATACTTAAATTTAAAATATTGACATTTGTTTACTATGTATTTGATATAGGTCTGGAAAGGTCAATCCTCAATTTCCATACTTGCTTCATCTGGGGATTCAGGTATCTATTAAAGAATTCTGGTCTATTCATCATTAATACTGTCTGCTCCATAATCCTGTACTGAGATATCAACGTTGAGTCTGTATAGCCATTTTTTCAGCTCTACATCGCACCTCTTTTTGTATAGTTGGATTTGTATTTTTCAATTTTGGATTTATTATCATGCATGCATTACTCAAGAAACATTTATGCATATATAGGACCAAGTTCACGAATTAGGATGTGAAAAAGAAAAATATGGTTATTAAAACCATGTTCCATATGAAAGTCAAAATTATATCGTAGCCACCTTTAATAATATTTGCAATCATATAATAACTAAAGAACTAAACTTTGACAAATGGTATTGCGTTTGCATATCTTCAAGGGTGGCGATTTTGAATGTGAGAACAACATAACAAGAAATTACTACCATAGTTGATTGTGTCTATCAGTATATAATGCTAAGTTTTGGATGTTTGTACAGAGCCTTGATTCAAAGTTCCTTGAGATATATCCAGAGCTGCCACCAACTCCACTTCAACTGGAAGAAGATCTTGAACAACTGAAAGTACTTGAAAACGGATACAAAATGAAGGTTGCAGTTAGAATTTCTGTCATGATTCCTTTTACTGATTCCCTCTTTTCTTTCTTAGTTCTTTATTTTCTTATGTACGTTCCAAGATCTTGCCACTGAATTTAATGCCATTTAAACATTTTGCATAAACTTAAAAAGGTTAGTTTGACTTCACCTATAAGCTTACCCAAACATGCTGTAACTAGTATGACATCGCATTTGTGCACTGTCCTCCTATGATTGGATGTCAGTTGACTTAATTTTCTTAATCTTCCAAAACTCGTAAATGCTTCATTGCTGAATATGTTTATACAAGTAACGTGCAATATATATTACTCTGATAATTGTATAATCATAACGGGAATAGAAAATGGCAGAAGATGTTGCACGCAGGGGCAGAGCTAGGATTGTAGAGTTGTGGGGGCAAATTTTTGTCACTAAAATCATGGAGGCAAAATCTTGGAAGTACAAAATCTTAATTGTAGGGGCAAAATCAATAACGGTAAGGAATTTAAAATAAGATTTAAAGGATTTGAAATTGAGTGTGGAGGCAGCTATACTAAATCCCCCACCGCATGCTAGGAAACAAAGTGATTTTGTTACCAGTTTTTAGCTATATTTCCTTTAGTCTTCAAACTATTGTTACACTTACATAATGACCCTGGTTTTTTAGATCATCATTATGAGGCGACCATAATTTTGTGCTTATGGAAAATAGTATACTCCTCGTTTCTTACAGTTGAAAAAATCAAGTTGTCTCAATTTTTTTCCATTCTTGTTCCTGTGCAGGTGATTAAAGTTGACCATGAGGCCCATGGTGTTGATACGCCAGAAGATGTAGAGAAAATAGAACGTTATATGCAAGAGAAAAACTTATCTTAGTTCCTTCAATGCTGTTGCGCATTGCTGAGGGATCTTATAGGAACACCAACTGTTGAGAACATATGGAACCAATTCGTGTATTGAAAATGTGAGATCTTCTTTTAGTAGAGTTATGTACATGGTGACTGTAATGTGTGTAAAATGTGTTCTCTAGGTTTAAACAGGCTTGTAGAGTCTGTATGAGGAGTATCGTTTTTCGAACTGGTACTATTTTGTTTTTGTGAAAGAATGAGAAATCAAATTATTTTGTTTTTGAACAAATCTATGCTGTCTTTCAAGAAGCATCAAACTGGTAATTTCAGCTTGATATTTAAACTATGCCCGGATCATACAGATTTGCATGATAGAGGTGTACTGTTTAGCCAAGGAAGAGCAGAAGAATCGAAAGTTAAATCAAGCTCTCGATTCTACTATATGAAAACTGAAAACCCGAAATGAATCTCTTTAGAATGCTTGGTTAAGTTATTTATGAAATATTAGTCTATGTTTACGTAAATTCTCTCGATGACAATATTGAACTTTTATTAAGATTTGATTTAGTTCTAGGAACCAATGATCGTATAGTAAGTTTCCGATTTGGCTCAATTATTTTCAAAACCAAATCGAACTGAACCGCCCCCTTCCCAAACATGCCTCTAATTAGAATGTGGGCCCCAATCGTAATCGTGCCCGTTCTATTGAATGAGACGTGTCAAGACATTATATTGTAACTACTTCTCATCCATACATCATCTAATCCTCCCAAAAGTATCCCAAAACCAAACAAATTTCACTGCACCACACTCACAACCCAATTATCCATAAGCGAAATCTCTCCGCGCGAGAATTTTTACTATTTTCCGCTATGGCTGGTGTATTGGAAACCCTAACTGTCCCGCGCGCCTCCGCTCTCCAGTCCGCCTCATTGGCTCCGGTAACCGGAGGTTCTTTTTCTCGCCGATGCTCCGTCAAATTACCTGAGTTTAGAGGTCTGAAGATCCATCTGGCTCGATCATCCGCATCTCTGAATTTACGTTCAAAACTACCTTGCCGTGGTAGTCGAATCGTCTGCGAGGCTCAAAAGACAGCTGATGAAGGTTCGTATTTCAGCATTTTTTTTGTTTGTTCCTTTTTTCTTTATATTTTGTTTCAGCGCTCGATGTTTTTAGATTGTTTGTTTAATTATACGTTAGTGATGCCAAATCTACTTAAAATGAGATGTAACCTGTGACTTGTTCAATGGACAAAACTTTGGCTGGAATTTACTTTTAAAAAGTGCTGGAAATTGTTTCTGAATAGAATTGATAGGTTTGTTATACTTTACTCAAAAATTGCATGTGACTGGAGCTCGAAAAAAAGTTACTTTTGAATTTGGAAACTATTTCCCCATTCTACCAACTCTAAACTCTGAATACAGTGCAACTTGGGTGATGAGTTTTGCTAATGTTTAACGTCAGACTGCAAATTGTTGGTGCTTATATTGCTAAGGTTTATTTGTAAATGAGTCAAAATCTTTTCTTTTTGAAATAGATGGCAAAATAAATCATGGGTGATGTAGGGTAATAATTTTAATTTACTTGTTACATTGATATAAAATCTAAGGTTACAGTGGGCAGGGATATAACGCCACCAGTCCACCACCGATGTGGCAGCGTGGCGTCAGCGGTGCCATTATAACCTCCTGCCCACTGTGGGCAGGAGATCAGTTCTATTCAATGATATATAATCTAAGTGACACATTAATAGTGCTAAGTTCATCTTCAGCGCCCTAAACTTAGAATGTAAAGCAAATAGTTGTTACTGATATTTTGTTTGGGTGCACTTTACTGCCATTGTACTCTTTGAGTAATGCTTCACTAGAAGAAAAGCTGAGAGGTTACTAAGCTTCCTTTTTTATTTTTTTGTGCTTGTATAGTTATTCAAGGGGAATTGCAAAACAGGCCAGCAAATGCTTATCCAATATGAGCATAAATGACTCATGAGATGTGGTAGTTATTCACTGTTAAGTGGATTATGTCCGTCATTAATTTGGTAACGAAGTTCAGCACTTTCCTTTGACTAAATTAATGTTCAACCATACCCCCTTAGCCGTCGACATCCGTACAAACACCACAACACCACCACATCAACTGCAACAACCCTACCTTTAAATGTAAACCCATAAGACAGCAGCAATCAACAATAAATCTGCTGGCAAGAAGTGTCCTGCTTTGCTTTGGTTTGTTTATATTAATTGACAAAAAAAAAAAAATTGTTATTTTTGTTGTTGTGTCGACGTAACTGTTCACCTGTTAAGCAGTCTTTATAAAAAACAGTAGGAAAAAAAAAAATTTAATTGCAGGCACCTTTACTTTGCTGTTGTCCTCAATTTCAATCCACCAGAAGACCATGGCTAAATATTCCTGCAGTCAAAGTCCACCTGCCAAAATTGCATAAAACATCACTGGGCCCGGAGATCCACCCCAAGTCCATCAAATTCATTACAACCTATATAATCAACCCACTAACCTGACCTATATCAAAATCATACGCTATTTGACGAGGGTATAGCTTCTGATGAACTCGCTGTTTTAACAAGTTTAATTATCTAAAGTGATTTGAGCTACTAAACTCTCCGTCTTATATTTTACCCTTCTCCTTTACCCAAACAGTGATGTTGATAAGTGAAAATAAGATGCATCTATATGATACACTGCATTTTTTTAATTTTTTTTTTTTTTGCTGTTTTAACATTTCTGCAATTGTTATGTGTGGCTTGTCGATATATATGTTGCGGCATGTGACTTGCATATTCAGCAATTCATTCTGGCGATAACTTAGCTATTGTGGTCGTAAGTAGTGATCATAATAGTGGTTTGTTAATCCAAACTGCAGTGCCTGGTATTAAGGATACAGCATGGAAGTCCCTTGTACTCGAGTCCGATTTACCCGTTTTAGTTGAATTTTGGGCACCATGGTGTGGGCCATGCCGCATGATCCACCCGGTCATTGATAAGCTGGCTAAGCAATATGCTGGAAAGCTTAAATGCTACAAGGTTAATACAGATGAGAGCCCTACTATTGCTAGCGATTATGGAATCCGAAGCATTCCAACTG
>CAIGRS010029448.1:0-10158 GCA_903798395.1 Fraxinus floribunda
TTGGCAGGAGAATAATAATATGAAGTTGAGGTATAAAGTTGCTGGCTTGGAATGAATAAATGGTGTTCTTGTTATAATTCAAGGTAATTTGTTGCTCCACTGGTTTTATATATCTATTATTTTTACAAATAATTAGTTTTATTCAAATCATGACATTCCTTTGAACAATTGTATTTGTGTCACCCAGGAGTTTCTATGTGTGCGCGCACATGTTCTTGTCGCAATTGCATTAATAACCCTAGTGCATCACTGTATTAGGGTATCTATGATGTTGCATGTGGTTTCCTTTCAATACTTTGGTAGTTATTAACCAAATCTTCGGTCGATCTTTCTCTGAATTTTTCTTGTTGAATGATTGGAGTTTTGAGTAATATGTGGCAACATATGACCATGAAAGAATAATATATTTATGACTATGAGATATGTGGATGTGGGTTTGTGTAGACATAAAAAACTTGGCTTTTCTGAATAGTACTAGTATTAATGTCCATTTGGCATCTTTCCATGAAATGACTGGAATATTGGATATCCTTATTCTACTTTCTTTCTTTTCTTCTTCTTCTCTCCCCTTTTCTAGTTAAAGTGACACATTTTAGTTTGGATTCAATTTTTTAATTGGACTCATATGATAATGTTGAGATAGAAAAAGGCTAAGAATTTTGATATGAGAAATATGTGAAAACTTGTGTGGTTCATGTTGATTATAATACGTTTTATTTAAAAAAATTCAAATTTAAATTTTTGAGGAAAAAAAATATTTTTGTATCTATGTTGACGTTTTTCTAATTTCCGTAACCATTATAAACTAATTTATCAAGTGAATTTTAAATACTATTTTACGGAACTCTTTTAGAACCTTTTGAAACTCGCTAAATTGGAATAATTTCTCTATAGTCATTCATTTATTAGATGAATTGGAATCATAACTTGCACACACACACGTGGTTGGGCATTATATACGATGTAATCTACAGTATATAATATGAAATATAACGATCGCCTTGATCTTAGATATCGTTTATGTTACAAGAGTAACCTAGTGCATCAATGTTTTACAACATCGTTTATGTTACATATGTTTTGCTTTCTATACATCGGTAATTATTGACTAAGCCTACGTTAGGGCTCCATTACATTTAAACTGCATTTGTTCTCTCTTCTTTCCATCCACACATTCTCCAATGAAATAATTATAAGTAAATCCAAAAATTTTCCTTTTTTAACCACACATTCAAAAACTCACTATTCCAAAATAAATTTATCTCAAAATTTGATTTTAGTGGAGTCCAAACAAGGGCTAAATCTTCCCCCTATCTTTCTTCGGGTGGTTTTTCCTATTGAATGATTGGAGTTTTGAGTAATATGTAGCAACGTTTGACCATTAAAGGTGACTATATTAATGATTGAGAGATGTGGTGTGTGTTTGTGTAGACATAAAAAACGTGGCTTTTTGGGAATAGTGTATGTATTAATGTCTAACTGCCGTCTTGCCATGTCATGATTGGAATATCGGTTATCCATATTTATTCTCCTTTCTTTCTTTTCTTCTTCTCTCCCTTTTCTAGTCAATGTGACATATATTCTAGTATGGATTCAATTTTTTCATTGGACACATTATGTTGAGATAGATAAAGATTAAGAGTTTTGATGATTAGAAATATGTGAAAACTTGTGTGGTTCATGTTGAGTATAAAACGCTTTCTTTATAGATTATCAAATTAGTTTAAAGATATTAAATTTGAGCAAATTAGTATTTTCACATATGTGTTGATTTTTATCTATCTTTCTTTGGGTTTTTCCTATTGAATGATTGGAGTTTTGAGTAATATGTAGCAACATTTGACCGTGAAAGGTGACTATATTAAAGATTGAGAGATATGGGATTTGTGTTTTTGTAGACATAAAAACGTGGCTTTTTTGAATAGTGTATGTATTAAGTCTAACTGGCATCTTGCCATGTCATGACTGGAATATTGGATATCCATATTTATTCTCCATTCTCTCTCCTTCTTTTCTTCTTCTCTCCCTTTCTAGTTATTGTGACATATATGTTTCTAGTTTGGATTCAATTTTTTCATTTGACACGCATGATGTTGAGATAGATAAAGACTTAAGAATTTTGATAATTAGAAATATGTGAAAACTTGTGTGATTCATGTTGAGTATAAAATAAAACGTGCTATTACAAATTCTCAATTAGTTTAAAGATTTTAAATTTGAGTAAAATAGTATTTACAGTTATGCGTTGATTTCTGTCTTTCTTTCTTCAGGTTTTTACTATTGAATGATTGGAGTTTTGAGTAACATGTAGCAGCATTTGACCATGAAAGGTGACTATATTAACGATAGAAAGATGTGTGATGTGTGTTTGTGTAGACATAAAAAAACGTGGCTTTTGTGAATAGTGTATGTATCAATGTCTAACTGGCGTCTTGCCATGTCATAACTGGAATATGGGATATCCATATTTATTCTCCTTTCTTTCTTTCTTTCTTTCTTTCTTTCTTTTCTTCTTCTCTCCCCTTTCTAGTTAATGTGACATATGTTCTAGTTTGGATTCAATTTTTTCATTGGACGTATATGATAAAGACTAAGAATTTTGATGATTAGAAATATGTGAAAACTTATGAAATTCATGTTGAGTATAAAACTTTCTATTTATAAATTTTCAAATTAGTTTAAAGATTTTAAATTTGAGCCAAATAGTATTTTCAGATATGTGTTTGACGTTTCTCTAATTTTCTATAAGCATTATGATCTACTTTATCCAGTGAAGTTTCAAATACCATTTAGGGAACTCTTTCACAAGCTTTTGGAACTCGTTAGATTTGAAGATTTTGTCAAGTCATTCCTTTATTTAGATGCATTAGAATCATAACAAACACACGCACATGCACACATTGACGCTCGCATTTCATATGATGTAATCTACATAGATGCACAATAAAAAATATAACACTCTCCTTTATCTTAGGGTATCATTTATGTTACATGAGTAACCCTAGTGCATCCCCGTCTTAGGGTATGTTTATGTTACATGTGTTGTGCTTTCAATATGTTCGTAATTATTAACTAAATCTTCGGTCTTTCTCCTGATTTTTCCTATTAACTGGTTGTAGTTTTGAGTAATATGTGGTAACATTTGACCATGAAACATGACTACATTATAAACTGAGAGATGTGTGGATGTGTGTTTGTGTAGACTCAAAAAATGTGTTATTTATAAACTTTCAAATTATTTTTAACATTTTAATTTTTAGCAAAATATTATTTTCATATATGCGTTTCTCTAATTCTCTGTAAGCATTATATATCACTTTATCAAGTGAAGTGTCAAATACTGTTTTTTGGAACTCTTTCAAAAGCTTTGCATTATATATTCTGTAATTTAGATAGATATATAATATAAAGTACTCCATCCGTCTCACTTATAAGGGCTTGTTTTGTTTTTTACATGGATTAAGAAATCTGATTTAATGTTATTGGAAAAGCAATTTTTGCCAATAACTTTCCTAGTTTACCCTCGTTTAAGGAAGTAGTAAAGAAATAAAGGGTATATTAGTAAACGAACAAAACAAAACATTCTTATTAAAGAAACAAGACTATATAATTGGGACAAGAAAATGAGGAAAATGAACCTATATAAATGGGACAGAGGGGGTGTAATACTTATCTATATATAGATATATGATATAATACTAATTAAATTCAAGGTGATGTGCTGTGTCCTTAATTTCTAGATTTTATGGCTAATGCAACTATCAGCAGTTATAAGGTTAATCTAGAATTTGTTTTGAGGGGTACAAATTGGATGTGATTGGCCTCATATTTTGGCTTAAGAAACGTTATATTCAAACTTATGGGACTGTAGCTGTTAAATTCTATTGTTCATATCTTAAAATAACTAAATATACATGTGCACAAGGCAAGTAATAAAATATAATTATAGTGTGAAAAGAAATATAATGCTTCACATAATCTTTTCTTACCTTTGTTGGATGTGATATGTGCAATAATTGTTAGCATGATTTGATTGGAGCATTTTTCTTCCCCGATGTTTTGTCACGACAGAATCCTTTATTACGCACATTGTCTTTATAGTATTCTGAAAAGGCATTTTTGTGGAATTAAAGTGTAAAGAAGGAAACTCTTGCTATATGTTATAAAATTTGGTGCGTGAAATGTGAATACCTCAGAAATTTATTTCCTCATTAAGCTCTTGTTGATGTATGTTGGTACCCTAGGAAACCAAAAGAGTAAGAAATCTTCTGTTGTTGCTGCCGTTGATTGGAAACAACCAATGTCTAAAAAGGCTAATCCAGTACTGAGGTGATTTACCTTTTTTAGGCAAGACAAGGCACAAGCGTCGATGTGTTTTGAGGCATAAGCCTCAAGACAAACTACTGAACTGAGAAAACATAAGAAAGTTATGAATAAGATAACGATAAATCTCTAAAGCATTTTAGTCCAAAAATTGGTAAGGCTTCTACAAAAGTATATGCAAGTTGTACATTATTTTTAAGTTTGAGAAAGAAGGAAACCCCTCCAGGTTTTTTGCTGTCTGTTCTGGTGTTTTTTCAGTTTAGACTTCAACAAATGGGTTAAATTAAGTATTAGTGGAATGTCTTCTAATTTGGTCTAATGGAGATCGTATTAGATATTATATGTAAGGTTTGCCGAATTTAGATACTTTAAGAAAAAGGAATGAGGGTTTAGTTTTAAGGATATTCTAGTATTTTATGTTATTTCTTTAGTTGTTTTTTACTTAAATTGGACTAGTTAAAACCCTATGTAAATGGGCTTATGCATTGTCTCTTCCATACCCTTTGTAATTGAATACAAGTGTATTTCTCTCTCATTGTTCTCTACCCCTTTTCCTCTCTCTTCCCCTTCTATCTCCCCGCTCCTTACTTTTCTGTTCTTCCCCCTATCTCCACTCTTTTTAATGGTTCTACTATTCGATAATGAACATTCTCAGTTCATTGTTTAATTGGGAACTGGACTGAACCTCTCGCTTTTTGGTTTAGGAAAAATGATTTTCTACCAATTCCATGAGATTTTCCTACCCCCCTAGTTTTCTATCAGGTTGCTCTGCCTTGTATGTTAGCAGAAGGTTGACTAAGATGGACTACATTCTTTTCTCCTTTAGATTATAACTTTATTTTAGGATGCTGTAATTGTACAAGGCATATTTTATGTTAGCTGATATCAACTTGCCCTTCCTGCTACTTTAAACACCATTAGTTTAATAAGCCCAGTCTATATTTGAATGCTGCTTATTTCTATGCTCTTGCTTCTGTTTCTTTAGGCATATTCATTTTGTACGAAATGCCAGGTATATCAAGTTTCCTTTTGTAATATAAAGTTAATATTTGCATCTTCCTATTGTCTCCTGTCTTGGGATTCTGCTGCTTTGCTTGGATTATTTTTCGTCTCAATTTTTGCATTTGTTAATTTTCCTTGTGAGACTGTCTTGAATCCTTTATAGTATTTGAACTTTACCAGCTAGTGCTCTTGCATGTTCAAATTTCTGAGCCGAATCAATGTAGTTATCTTTTTGTTGAGTTTAACTTGGGAAATATTAATTGTAGTAAAAATTGTTCGACCACGATGGGTTTTTTTGTGAAAAAACTTAGCTACAATGACAGTTTGGTTCTCCTCAAGGAATTATAGTAAATCCGAACTCAAAACATATTAACAACAAATTAAATTAAACCTATTATAATTATGTCAATGGATAAGGTTCCTGCTGAAGGCCTTACTATCGTTTTACAAGAAACAGTGTCCATTTTTTGGAGTCAACAACTTGTGCTGGACTGTTTGGATCCGTCCCCACTATTTATAAATATTATTCTATTTCTTTGGTGCTTCGACTACTTCATGTAATGCATTTATGTATGTCTTCACTCACTAATCAACTAATGTTTTTACTGGTTTCTAGTTTTTGAAATGGAATGTTTTCTTGTCAATCCCAACTATCAATTTTCATTCCAACTGTTTCTGCAGATTCCTCGGAAGCACGAAGGTGCATAGTAAACCTTGGAAGCTTCTTGTTTATAACAAAAAAATCATAGAAATGTTGTTCTTGTTGCTGGCTGTTGGATCTTTTGGTTGATCTGTGATTGAACGAGACCCGGCCCGGCTTACATTGTAATGTACTACATTCTACATGTATCATTATTTTATGTACTTGTTTCCTGGTATTGGCATTGGTTCCCTTTTTATTTTTCTTTTGTTTGTGTATAATCCTTGTCATTTTGTTGATTTTTTTCCCCTTTGGTATCAAGGAGTTGATGAAATTGAGCATAGAGCTTTTGATGTTGATTTCTTTGTTAGCCAGTTTTATTTTTTCCATTTCTACTTTGCAAAATGAGTATCCAAGTGACCAAAGTCCAAGTCACCATAGAAATTGGCTTGTGAGGGAGGATGTTCAAGCGATTGTAAGTCTAGAGATCAAATTTTAACTTAGCAATGTAAGACGCAATTGAAATTATTCTCAGTCATTTGCTATACCCACTTTGGGTAAATTTTACCCGTAAAATTAGCTTATAAGTGACTTTTAAGTCGTGCTCTACTTATTAGCAAAGCAAGATGCAACTAGAGGTGTTGCACAAAAAAATTGATTTCAAATCAATAATTGAGATATGAGCCTCCTGTGCCAAGAACTGTATGCTGAGACATAAAAAAATCGGGTATTTCATTATGTAGAATTTCAGCTGTGGACATTTGTTATCCTTGCTACGTGTAGGAGATTAACTCTGATAATCATGAACATTGACAATCAAGAACGTCATGATGAATGCGTGTAATGGATCTTGGCTTGTTGATCCAACATTGTTTCAATACGAATCTATCTAGGATGAAAGATTATGTAAGCAACTATCAGACTTTTGAGGGTAAATGCTAAATTGGCTAAATATAAGCAAATATACAAGGTTTGCACAACTCCTCTTAACAGAGCAACACTGCGCCATCTTTATAGCTGCAAAAATTGAATTAATTAGATTTGGAGAAAATAATGCTTTGCTTTTCTCTCAACTGTTGGTTTAATGGAGCTTTTGGTTTACGTTTGTGGCATGAAAAAGGTTAGGTGTATGAACTATGAACGACACTGGAATGGTTTATTAAATTAGGGTAACGGTGTGTAAGACAATTGACCATACTGTGATCATGTTTGATGCACATTATTGAGTTGAGAATACATTTTAAATAGTGATTTGATGGAATTTTTTTAGATTTGTGTGTAATAGTATTTTATTGAAGAATGTGTGGTTGAAAATCAGTTTAAAAAAAATAAGGGTATGTTCTCTTTAACATTTTTAAGTCGTTTTCTATTTTCGATTTTTCAAAACGGTGAAAACGCGTTTTCTTTCTTATTTTCAAAAACGCATTTTTGAAAACAAGTTCAAAAATTACAAAGAAAACACAAAATGACAAGTTTTTCATTTTGGGTGTTTTCAATTATAATCAAACCAAAATTTTCAAAACGCATTTTAAGTGTTTTCAAAATAATTTTTCAGAATGTAAAAAAGAACACATTTTCAACAAATTCAAAATTAACACTCAAAACACAAAATATAAAATGAATTCAAAACTCAAAATATAAAACTGAAACACAAAGAGAACAACCTCTAAATATTTGGAAAAATGTGGATCACACATTGTTAAAAATTTTATAATAAGAAAACCAATGCTAGCTGTGGCAGGTTAAGCAGGATCAATTCAATAAATATTTGAGTACAAAATTATCTGTGATTGTTTTAAGAATTTCCTTGCGATTTGACTTTGATTTGAACTCAAAATAATTTTACTGAATCTCAGATTGGATTGAGAGGATCCACTTTGGGATTTGAAATCTGAATATTCAAATATAATACAATTAATGACATTGTAATCGAAAATAAGTTGACGAACGATTATAAGTAATTTTCTTTCTGCAATATCCTCCCATATAATCTCACTCTAATATATTATTCATTTTAATTAAATTTTCTCTCTCTAGTTTTATATTTATTTTGAGTGAATTAGTTTTGAATTACAATATCAACAATTTTATCTGTGTCAAATTGTGACCGTGACATACAAATTTTTTGTTTGCAACATTTGCTTTTAAAAACCTCATAATAAATTGCACTCGCATACATATTCTAATACTCATGTGAATAGTAGATTAAGCCCCTTATTTGACTCACATTCTTTCAAAATTTATTTCCAACCACACAATTTTCAATAAAATAATATTTTTTATCAAATCAATAATTTTTCTTTACTTTTTGACCATATATTTTATATCATTTCATTATTTAAAATACATTATTTAATCAATAATATCTATCAAACACCATGTAACTGTTATTTTAATAAAGGTGACCTTGCATCTTGAGTTGTTTTGTATGGTGCAAGTTTTGGTACGCATTGGAAAGAAACATTACATCGATAATGTACGACCTTTCAACTTATACAGACCTCGAAAAGTCTTGTATCAACAACTCTTATCAATTTCAAATCTCCATCCCTCGAGAGAAAATATCTCATTTACAATATGTACATGTACATTGCATCAACAATTCATATCCACTCAAAGAATTCGTTGGAATACATATAAAATCAAAATCCAAGAGATGATATGGGTTGGTGAAAGTTTCAGTCAGTTGATATGAAATAGCCAAGACTTTAGACAACGGGAAGTGCTATGGTCACATAATGGGCACCGTAATGGTGTCCATAATGAACACATGGTGCCCATTATGTACAACAAGAATAACCCTTAGACAAATACTGCAAACATGACTGCTAGAAAATAGCATTTCAAAATGTATGTGTAAAAAGACTATAAATGTAGCATTTCTCCAAAAAAAAACTTGTCAAGCCTTAACTTACATAAATCGATATCAGTCTATTCAATTTCTGCGGCACACTTCTTTTCGAGCTTGTTATTTACTTATAAATAAGGAGTTTTGTATTATCATAAAAAAAAAGAGTAAGGTTAGAGAAATATGGCGTGTTGAGTTATTCTTGAGTTTTTTTTTTTTTTTTTTTTAATGATCATAGGCTCGTAGCGAATTACAATAGTGATGGATAAGGACGTTGTCTCATATTAAGACGAACCTCTATAAATTCTGTGTGTTCATGTGTCTATTTTCTTTCTACAATTTTATTACTCTCGGTGGTATAGGATTAAAATTTCTAATTCTCAATACAAGATTGCATGAAGTGTGACTTTACAATGTCATATTGGTTTATAACATTTCATGTTCCTTGTTAGCAATGCAGTGAGCTCTTGTTCAATCAAGGAAAAACTAGCCATTGAATTGGGGTCGGGTGGGGTCAGGGGTGGATAAGGTAAGAGGGAGGAGGGCTGAAACTCCCACCAACCCCTTTATAATCTACTATTGATAAATTATTAAACGGAAGTTAAAATCTTATTTATTAAATTACACGATACTTCATCATATTGTTATGTTGTATGTATCATTTTTCATGTACGTTGTTTCCAATTTAACAACCTCATAAATTCTTGATCTTTCAAGAAATACTAGCCAGTGAATTGTGGTGGTGGGAGTGGTGGATAAGAGGGAGGAATGTTGCCTCTCCACCAACTCATCTTTTATACTATTTTTCAACCCTTGTTCACCATAACTTGTTCGGTAAACTAGATCCTCTTGTACAATATTAACGAAGAAAAAAAAAGGTTAAAAAAATTCAAAATTTCGACATAAATCTTCAAAAAAAAATTGAAAATGTTGTGGTGCTATTGTCATCCCTATCCCTTGTAGCTCCGCCTCTAATAGTACCATAGAAGCCATGAAACTCAAGATGGATAGCGCTACATATCGTCCGCCATCACTATTGTCGAAAATTACAATCAAGACGATCCATGGCACTATCCCTCCTGAGCTTTATGGATTCCCCGTACTTTTTACAACCTTCCCGCACCCTCCAAACTCACAAATGTGTGTATGTATGTATGTATATGAGACTAAGAATGAGAAATGAAAGAAAAGAGGGGGTATTTATAGCAGCAAACTAATATGGGGAACAGCACACCAAAACATATCAAATTTGACTTCCTAAAAATTCAAAAACCTTTGACTAAAATTATTTAAACATGTTTCTTAATCCTTACTTCTCTGTTTACCCACCAATCATCGGCTAAAT
>CAIGRS010029495.1:0-15617 GCA_903798395.1 Fraxinus floribunda
ACTAGGAGTTATGTATTGTTCCCTTGATTTATTGGTAGCCCATTTGTCTTAGTTTTGTGTTGGCCAATTTGTGAGTCACAGCCCAACATTGAAGGTAACCTAATGCTATATACATTGCCTTTTCTTTGTAGCCGTGTCTTGTGCGTGTGTGTGCAATGGGGAGAGGAGTGAAGGGGACAACCGGTTTTTGGGGTGACTTTTGAGAGATTCAACAATTATTGCTTCGTCATTTCCTATATTGTGGTTGCCACCACTTTTAGTATCCTTTTGTGGGTTAGTAAAGGGCAATTGGAGTGAGTGAGAGAGGCAACCAAAGAGTGCAAGTTGCGGGTCGAGCAAGTTTCAGTTGGTGTTCGTTTGATGATTTTTCTAAGCCCAAATTTAAGATTTCTCGAAACTTCCGCACAACAATTATAAATCGAATAGTTCTGTGCTTAACAACTTAGGCACCTTATTTATAATATAAAGATGATTCAATTTTATACAAATAATTTATCGAAAAATATATTAATGTTTTATTTCAAAATATCGCAAGAACAAATAAATTTAATCAACAGGCAATACTATCAAAATAGTGCAAAGTGGGGAAGATTTTCATGTAACGGTATGAATTATGCTAAGTGTACATTTTATAGATTACATCATTGTGTAAATTGTGTGAATTCAAAAAATGTAGGGCGGGGAAAGTGTGTTGTTTTTAAAAATTGTCCAATCATATGTCGCTACATGACATAATTTAAAAAATGATGTAAAATAAAATGTACATATAACATGATTGTAACGTCATTCTCATGAGAAAACAAGAATATTAATGCATTATATGGAATTTGATGCCATGCAATTAAAAAGTTTCGATAGATTTTGATACAAATTGATGTTAATGTATGGTCGAAGTTTATAAAAATCATCAATCCTATAAAATTTATTGTTAAAATTAAAGTTTGACCAAGTAAAAAGTTGATAAATTTTTTGTTTTTTTTAAAAAAATATTAAATAAGCATTAAATTATGTTCACAAGATTATAGTGAACGCATTTAATCATTGACGGTCTAACCACACTCTTAATAAAATTTTAAAATGTTTTGAAAATAATTCTTCTCCCAGAAACTAAACATAACCACCATGTTCAAGGCTCGTAGCTAGAGGTGTTAAGTGGGGAGCCCAACTCATTGGCTCAGTTAACACTTTAGTTGAGTCGCGAGCACGAACTGAACAATAATTTTCTCGTGCGAACCGATGGTTGATTCGCACGAATTAACTAGTGAATCAGCTCATATATGAATGAAAATTGCAATTCCAATAATAAAAATATGGAAAATGATGTGTACAGATTTATTTTTTTACAAAATGTTTACACACACTCACATGAGGGTGGGCCCATGTGAATTAAATATTGTCCAAAAAAATGAGACCCACCCCATGTGTGTGTCTGTAAGATTTCTGTGTATTTTTTTTTTCTGTAAGTATAGCAACACTCTAAAAATATATTAACGAAACCATAACGCTCGCCTCGTCGAAGGGCAAACCAAGCAACACT
Source organism: Fraxinus floribunda (assembly GCA_903798395.1). Taxonomy (NCBI): domain Eukaryota; kingdom Viridiplantae; phylum Streptophyta; class Magnoliopsida; order Lamiales; family Oleaceae; genus Fraxinus; species Fraxinus floribunda. Next base: position 1,538 of record CAIGRS010029495.1, read on the forward strand.
CTGCTTGAGCGAGTGAGACGAGTAGACGAGCTATACTCCGTGAATTGAGGCACAAGCTTCGAGGTAAATCAATATATAAAAAGTGAATCACACACTCAAAAATCATAATAACCTTAAACCTATTTTAATATTTATAAACAAAATTAGAAGTATAAGTTGCAATAAAGATAAATTGATGAATAAAGAAGTACAAATTTTCTAATTAGTAAATCACATAACAAGTTATAATACAAAATAGAAGTTGAAACAATTTAGGATTATGCTATATCATCGCTATTAATGTAATATTTAAGAAAACCATCTTCTACATTTTTTCTTCATTATCCATCCCTTGAAATAAATATAATGTTATATGCTAGCTCCTTTATTAAAAAATCCCGTGGAGAAAATACAAAAAATATTGTTTCATGGCAAAATTGCAAATGAGACTACACACAAAAAATAGAATGGGTTAAATACATATTTGGTTCCTAGAGTTGCAACAAAACTTCAAGATGGTCCTTGAAGTTTATTTTGTTCCAAAACAATCACTAAAGCTTCTTCAGTGTTCCAACCTTGTAAGAATATGAGTGATAGTAACATCAAATTCCATATGTAGTTGTATAAACTGTGAACTATAGGAACATTTGTCTATTATGTCCTATATATCAAATAAGTAATTCTCGACAGTCGAATGTTATAATTCTCCTAACAATGACAATTTCAGTCAAATGTTCATCATCCTCGACAGTCTATTACGTAAAGCTTAGCAATAAGATCACTAGGTACACATCAATGTGATTTTCGTGCTTAAATGATCTGTGACTATCTTATATCCTTATTTCTTAAATGACTGAAAACACGATTTGCTTTAACAAGGAAATTTTCATTGTCATTGGCAGGCCGACAGTGACATCAGCTTATCATGCGCTCATAAACTTATTTCTTTTCTTTTTCTTCATAATCCCTCTAATACTCTCTGTTTTTCTATTTTTCTGATAGTTGAGGTTCATTTTGATTTTCTGCTTTTTATGAGTTCTCTTTGTGGCATCATTTCCCACTAAAACGAGCTACATATTTCACGTAAACCCATTTTTTTTCTCTTGCACAATCATCAATACTTTATCCTGTTGTTATTTGCTGAGTCAAGGCTGTCTTCTAAGCGTTAAGTATATCCACCTGAAAGAGAATTGTGATCAAAGTTACGAGTACAAAATTATAAAATGACAGTCTCAGCATTTCCTAAAATGGACTATTAGAGCATGTTTGGCTGAACTTATAAAATTTACCTATAAGTAAATAAGCAAGTTTTAAAATAAACACCTTTTGTTGGTGACATGAAAGAGTTATTTTAAAAGTAAATTTTGATACTAAAAAGTAAGTTATCAAACATGTTTTTGAAAAAAGCTTCGAAAAAAGCAACATTGTTTCAGAAAGGTTATTTGAGACTTGCACCTTGAGTCCCGCTTCACTTGAGGCTTACATTCAACTCCTCAAAACATACAACTTAAGTGTCATTTGTTAAGGCTTATTACTCAACGCTCGGTACTGCTAAGGTGCGTGCTCATTTGCCTCCTATTTCCTAGCCATTTTATTACTAGCCTCAAACCTTTTGAGTTATGTTATGTGATATTTTGTAGTTTTTAGTCTTATTTTTCGTTTGAGAGATGTTTATGCCTCGCATCTGCACCCAATTTAGCATTTCCAGACATTGCAAGAGGTTACTTAAAGATTAACATTTACAATATTTTTAACAACTTTTTACTAACAAAACACATGTTTCTTTATCTAAATTGTTTCTACATTTCTTTATTCTTTGATTTAAAGTTTCAATCTAAGACATCAAAATGTCTTTATGCAGTAACTATTTCTACTTGGTGTTTCATATTAATACAAAGAAATGAGTGTACTAACTGTTAAGAGGTAAAATTTCAGATCGAATAAACATGAAAATATAGACCAATTTATAAGAATTTGGGATATTTCTCTTAATAATGTTAATATTTTAAGATGGAACTCCAAGTCTTAACATGATATCATAACATATTAAGCTCCAATGAGCAATCGATTCTATTAAAACTAAAAAAAATGAGTACACGAATTTCAAAATTAATTTGCTCAAACGAGCCACAATCTTGTGGAGATATGTCAAGAAATAAAATTTCACATCAAATAAAGATGAAAACATAAATCAATTTATAAGAATTTACGCTACTCATCTTAATAAGATTGACATTTTAAGATGGAACCCCCAATTCATAATACTAACAATATTAGAAGAAAGTGTAATGAACATGTGTTGTTACAAATACATGATTTCTACAAGGATGATATAACACAGAAACTAAGAGTAATTTATAAAATCTATGGCATTGAACTTCATGGTCCCGTGAACAAACATTGTTGTCAAAACTTGGACTATTCCTTTTAATAAGGTTGATCTTTTAAAATAGAATCCCCTATTCTTAATACTAACAACATTAGAAGAAAATGTAATGGACGTGTGTTGTTACAAATACATGATTTCTACAAGGATGATATAAATAACATAGAAACTAAGAGTAGTTCATAAAAACGATAGTATTGAACTTCATGGTCTCCGAACCATGAATGAACATTGTTGTCAAAATATATTCAAATATATTATTGGTATAAATTAAACGACATTTTGTTCTTGATGATAATCACATTTTGGGACACCCTTCAAGAAGTAGAATATTGTGCTAGATTGGAAACCTACGAGTCCTGTTATTACTTCAACAAGGGATTGAGCTTAATATACTCTTGATTATTGAATTCCGTAATATATTGTAGTAGTTCGAGTTGTGAGAGGCTCTAGCAAAAACAATGACCCATATTCTAGATTTTTTGTCTTCTATTGATTAGAGTGTCATTATAATCATATGTGCTGTTAATGATTGAGTTATTTTTGTTTGATGAAGATAGCAAAAGAAAGGCGCTTGGAATACTTTTATTATGATTGTAGCAAAGTATATAAGAGTGAAAATGAGATGGACGCACACAATGATTCAAAGCACAAAACTCTTTTAGCAGATGGTGTTAAATGTAAAATATGTGTCACGTTATATCAGAGAAGAGATGATCTATTAGAGCACAAAAGACATGACCATTGAGCTTGGACAAGAATTGGAGAAAAATAAATTGGAGGTGGCATAAATTTGGATGAACCATAGCAATTTTTTTTTCCTTTTCTACTTTCTTTTATGGTACTTGGCGTAGGAATAACAATAACAACATTTCTTCTTTAAATGAACCAAATTAAGTTTGTAAATAAGAAAGTCTGAAAATAGCTTACTACATTATTATCTTTGTTTGGTTTTGATGTCCAATGAATCATGTGATATGATCTAAACGTTGGATTAAATTGTTACCAACAACCAAGTCCAAAAGCTGGACTCGAGAATAACGTGGGTCATTGGAATTAGTTTAAAAAATAAATGTTACTCACGGCCTATATATATTACTTTTTGGATGACTTTGAATCTTGGCTCATTTAAGCTTCTATTGGGTCAACTAAGCCGTAAAGTGTGCATAATTTGTGTGAGAAAAGAAGAAGAAACCGTGCGTATGCAAGAGGGAATTCAACAGCCTACTTTTGAGAAAAAACATGTAGCTCCTTTTGATTTTCGGCCTCTTGTTTTGCTTTCTTTTGTTGTTTTTCTTCTTGCCTTTTTGATTATAAATCATCACCCTTACCTTGTCCTTTGTGGGTGAGATTGAGGAACAACCGAGGTGAATATATTGGTTGTGTGTTGGAATCGTTTGGATAGATTATTTGGTAGAGAAAGGTAACATGAAACTGAGCCCGAAAAACACCATTTTGACGATCATTGGAATGAGCTTACACTACAATTTGTATCAGAGTTTCAAGGTGGTGGATTTGACTTGAAGAAATGACCAAAAATCGTCCAAAAAATCAGCTGAAATGAAGTGGAAAACATATCGCAAAACAGTCTAGAAAATTGCTCAAATCTGAGGTTGTTTTCGTGATTTTCGGCCAATCCAGAAGTAGTTTGTTGAAACGGAGACCATCGACGAAACGTGCAAGTGGAGGCACACCAGGATGGTTGGCATGTGGTGATGGCGTGCAAGGATAATTACGGCACATAAGGGCGCGTGCAGAGGATTTCAGTGATGGTGTCTTCAAGCAGTTTGTTGCTAACATCATTTCTGACATTTCGATGTTTTTAATTATTTGTTTCAGGTCATTCAACGAAGTTTGGACAACTTTGTTCTTTGTGCGTTTGGGATTCGATCATGGTCGATTGATTCTTGCGATTGCTAGAGACTTTAGGGAGAATAGTAGTGACCTTAAAGTGATAAATTTGTATCTCTCGGTATTTACAAACTCAGATTGTCCACTTTGGTATATTGGCTTATTCCAATTTAAATTTCAGCATTAGTGCATCATCGTGTAGGGTGACATTAAGATTGAGGTTAGCGTGTGGGGTAGCATTGCTTGTGTTAGAAATTTAAGAATTATTAGCTATGTTTGAATTGCAGCATTTGATTGCAAGTTGGTACTTGATTCTATGCCTTAATTGTCATAAGAAGAAGGATAAGCAGAAGGGTAAGATGAGATATGAGATGAATATGGCTATAGGGTTGAGTGATGACCCTAATGAGGTTTATTGAGAGTAAACATAGTTATTGCATGTGTATCCGTGTGTAATCATTTATGTATGTGTGTGATTGATTAATTCTGTTGCATTGTTATATGTGCATTTCAATATATTTGATGTGCGTTTGTATGAATTTGAGAACAATTTAATTACTTGGTGTAATTGTTTGCATGCATAGTGGGTTAAGATGCATTAGCGGTGTGTTGTATGTCTATTGATGAGATGAAGTATAGATGCCTAAGAGTACATTGACAGTTTGTACCGGGGATGTGAAGTGTGACATTTAGATCATGTGTGGAGATGTGATTAAATGTTGGAATCTTTATCTGTGAAGAAACCTTGATCAGGTGGAGTGTGAGAAATGTATTTCTATCACTTCTGTTAGGTAGAGACTCATTATCCATTTAGTTTGGGAGAAGTGATGTGGTGACAGAAGATTATCTCAAGGACTTAAGATTTATAGAGGTCTACCAGTTAGACATGAGTTGAACGATTAGTTTGGTGAGCGATGAGAGGAGATATGTGTTCTCAAGGTGTAAGCAAACAGAATGGGATAGGATAAGTGTGGTAAGATCTTTTCATATGGTCATTTATGCATTATTGCATATGTGTTTTGACCATTTGATTGATTGATTTAGTGTTAATCTGTTGTTATATATGAACGTGTTTTGAAAAGATCTGTGGGCTATCCTATGTTATATCTTCATCACATGATTATCTGCTCTTGATTGTTTACCGTTATTATCTTCTTCTACTTGGGTGTTATTTGTCCTTAATTTTGGTGAGTACATGGAGCATGTATGATATGTATATCGGGTCCAAAACACAAGGTAATGTCTATAATTCCATTTTATTGGTGGCCTTGATAATGCAAGCATTGACTTTATGTTTTTGATTGCCTAGAGGGTGATTGGATATCAAGGTGGAGATTTGTTGGGTTTTGATACATAATGAATCCCGGGTTATAATATAAAAGCTGGATTAAATTGTTACAAACAACTAAGTCCAAAGGCTTGACCCGAAAATAACGTGGGCAGTTAAAATTAAAGTTACTCATGAGTCACGACCCATAGATATTACCTCTTGGATGACTTTAAATTTTGGCCCATTTAAGCATCTTATTGGTCCAACTAAAGCCTAATCTAAACCTATATATATGGTGATGTTACCCTAGTCGTAAAGTGTGTATGATTTGTGTGAGAAAAAAAGAAATCCTATATATGCAAGAGAGAATTCAGCAGCCTACTTTGGAGAGAAAAACATGTAGCTTCCTTTCATTTTTGGCCTCCTCTTTTTGCTTTCTTTTATTGTTTTTCTCCTTGCCTTTGTGGTTATAAATCATTACCGTTATCTTGTCCTTTGTGGGTGAGATTGAGGAGCAATTGAGGTGAATCTATTGGTTGTGGGTTGGAGTCGTTTGGTAGAGAAATATAGCATGAAACTGAACCTAAAAAACACCGTTTTGACTATCCTTAGAGCAAGCTTCCACGACAATCTTGTCACTCTTGCCTCTCAAGCTGAGGCGAAGAAAAAATTGCTGAATTGTTTCTAATATGCTATTATATTTCCAATTCCTATCAGTGACAAAACTAAGAAGAAACTTGGAAATACTCCTCTCTTGATTGTTTGTAGCTCGTAATGAAAGAAGACACCGTCATTTTATATGGATAATATCGTGTTCTATCAAAATTACGTTTGATGAGTCGTGTTTTGAATACAAACATGTTGCTTTACGAAATGGCAAATCATCGAAATAACTCTATCCACACGGTGTCCATGTTTCTCGGCCCAGTTCGGCTCTAATTCTTCCCTAAACTTCACTACCATATAAAAGGGGGGGCAAAAAGACCTAATGAGAGGGACTTTTGGGCAGCCAAACAAGTAATCTCTTATCAAGAACTCCATGTGAGGCTAAAAATCTTGGTAAAGCAAAGGAGGAACTCAATCGGATTTGGTGATTTTAACACTTTTCATTCATCATTTGATCTTTTCATGTTTTAAACAATTCAATATTTAGATTTCCCACTCTTGTGAATTTATTCTGAAATTGGTTTACTAATTATGACATTGTTCATGGCTTTAATCATGTTTCTTCCATTGTTATTGCATTACTTATTGAATTCCAATTTCATGAAGCTATGTTGAGATGATTTAACTTTTATTCAATTGTTCATAGATTTAGTCATGCTCTTTCTATCGAATGATTGAACTAGTTGTTGAGTTTTTACCTCAATTATAACTAGTTGTTGAGTTTTTACCTCAATTATATTTATTGGTATGATTATTTACTGCTTTATGCTATATGTATAGGGTCGATTTGTAATCTGATTTCAATAAATAANGTGGAAAATTGTTAAAGGAAATTTAATTCTTAGGATTACTTTTGAAATTAATTAGTTTGAATGATAAATTCTCCGATTAGAGCGTGAGGATGAAAACCTCTAATTGTGCTATAAAAATGAGTGATTGATGTTAAATGATCCGATCCGAACGAGGGAATTCTGATGTTTCACTACCTTAATTCATTGATTTTAATACCATTATTGCAAGCAATGATCTTAATTTCCCTACATCGAGATTTTCTATATATTTTGAGAGGACAATTCACCTTCTTTTGGAACCTTTGAATAAATTTTCATCTCCTTGTGGATACGACACCCCAAAACTACACTACAACTACCGCATTATTCTTTGGGCGTAATCAAGCCCTTGTTTCTGCTCCTCTATGCGACCGTTGGAGGCCATCAACATAGATTTGTAGAGTAATTTTTTGGATCGTTGAAGGCCATTTTTGACCGTTTATTTTTTGAATTTCGTATTTCACTCAAATTTTGGCACTATTTCGTGCTTCTGGTCAAGGCTTATATATAGGGGATCCATGTTCAAGGAAAATATGTATGAAAAGCACTTGAGATCCATATATCATTCCAAAATCAAAGATGAAAAACTGATTCTTCATCATATTCATAATTTTCTTTTGTGTTCTTCAAGATTTGGAGATTACACTTTATGCTTGAGTGTTCAATCCTTACAAGGCTTATTTAATCCTTCAAACCATTTGTCAGAAAACCTTAAAACATCATTTTCATCTGTGAGGGGGCAAATATAGTTTGAGGACAACGATCACGCATTCAAGCTTTCAAGTTTGATCCTGGTTTGTTCATCTTGTTGCTGATTTTCTTGTATGTTTCTTTTCCAACTCTGGTGCATCTCCAACAATCTTAAACTATATTTTCTATGATGGAGAGTGAAACAACTATGACGACAATGAAATTGATGAATTAGAATTTTGTTCGCTTGGATCGTTTCGATGACACGAACTTCAAGCGGTGGCATGACAAGTTAAAGTTTCTACTAACAATGTTGAAGATTTTTATATACTTGATCCGGAATTGAAGCCGCTATCCGAACCAATAAATGGAGAAACCAAAGCCATAAAAGCGGAAAGACAAAAGCGCCAAGAAGATGAATTGATATGACTGGGGTCATATTCTCAACGCATTGTCGGATCGCCTAAATGATTTGTACACCAACACAACTTCGGCAAAGGAGATTTGGAACGCCCTAAAGAGTGGGTACAAAGCGGAAGAGGAAGGGACCAAGAAACTTTTGATTTCGAAGTATTTTGACNCATATTCTCAACGCATTGTCGGATCGCCTAAATGATTTGTACACCAACACAACTTCGGCAAAGGAGATTTGGAACGCCCTAAAGAGTGGGTACAAAGCGGAAGAGGAAGGGACCAAGAAACTTTTGATTTCGAAGTATTTTGACCATTAATTTCTTGATAATATTCCATGTCCAAGCCATTATTAGGCTTTTTAATTACCATAAAAAAGAGAGATGGGTTAGAGAAGATAAGTGAGCGGTTCTCCATTGTAAACTTCTTTACATCATAGTAAATTACTGCAACGACGGAAGAAGACGTTGTCTCACATTGAGAAGAACCTATCTTGCGTTTTTATTTCTTTCTACATAGAATAGAGTTAAAGTTTCCAATTCTCAACAAATTGCTCATCTGTAATTGCAGGTAGCTCAAAAAATTGTACTCTACCATATGAAAAAGGTGATTATAAACTGTTATATCAACTTTTCAACCTTAAGTTTCACCAACTTCTAAACAATTATTTTTTATCGAAACCAAACAGTGGCTAAATCTTGCCCCGAAAATATTTTTACAGCAATCGCAGTTATAATTTTAATGTTTATTCCAAGCTCAAGAAAATCATTCTCCACTTTTAGGATAACATTTGTCCATGCTAGCAGTTCTCATTATTCCAAAAGCAAAAATTACTAGTATCTTAAAAGATATAGCCAATAGCAATTTGCAAATTGGATCCTAAGTAAAGCCGTTCTTAAAATCTTTTTAGTTTGTGGAATTGGTATAGCTAGTCATTGTGTATGTAAGTACACAGTGCTTCGTCTCAATGAATCCGAAGGATGTTATCTCTTTTGTGTTACCTAGAGGTGGCAATCGAGCCGAGCGGCTCGTCGGCTCGCCCGCTCGGCTCGTACTGTAGACTCTCACGAGCCGCTCGGGCTCGTCAAAAAACGAGCCCGAGCCGAGCAGGGGGCTGGGAAAACGAGCCGGCTCGTCAAATTGACGAGCCGCTCAGCGACCACGAGCCGAGCGGCTCGTGGCTCGCCTTTTTATTAAAAAAAATAAAAAAATTTAAGGCTTAAAATAAAAATAAAAATAATTAAAAAAAATCGAAAACCGGACAAGCCGCGAGCCGAGCACATTTGCCCACGAGCCGAGCCGAGCCGAGCTCGTGTTGGCATGGGCCGAGCCGGCTCGGCTCGGCCCATTGCCACCTCTAGTGTTACCACAGATAACTACTTGCAAGTTCAACTATAGTAAGCAGTAACCATCTATAGTAGTTAAGATTATCTTGACTAGTAAAGATGGTTAGTCAGCAAAGAAAGAAGATAGTTAAAGAAATTGATGCATCATGTTTGAAAAAATAAACATGTTCATCGAATTATAAAACAAATATAGGCCTTGTTTGAGCCATATTTTTTTCTCCTTAAAATGAAAAATATGACCGTTATCCATCACATCAACATTTAAATTCAAATTTTCTACCCCAATAACGACTATATTTTTCATTCTCATTTTCAAAAAAGTTGGCTCAAACAGGGGCATATTACTACAGGTAAATAGTAAATTCTAACATTATCAAGAAAAACAAATGGGCATGATGTGAAAAATGATCATAAAATTACGCTGACGAGATTATGAGTTCATTCTTGACTTGCTCTGACCATTACATTTTACCTTGTCTACAAAAGTGCATAATTAGATGGAGGGAAAATGCTTGAAGGATAAACCTTCCAAAAATTATTATATCGTTATCTATAGAAGTAACCTAAAGATACCATAATGAAGGAGATGTATAACTGCGAAAATCTCTTCCATAATTTAATTCGATAGTTCCCTTTTCCATGTCAAAGATTCCTGCATCATTGCCACCTCCATGTCATTCCCTTACAATCTGACGAGGACAATGATGTAGATACATTGTGGCTCAAGAACAAAGATTGATCCCCCAAAGTATTCAATTCAACCAAACTATAGGCATATTTATTTCCCTCCCTATGACATTCTTCTAGCCTTAAAACAGAGAAATCAATCGTATAGTATTTGGACTTCGCGTTGTTTTCATCATCACCTTCAAATAAGGTGCCTCCTCGAATACAAGAAACAAGCAAAAGATCTCCTGCTTATTCAACAAGATACTTTTGAATTGAATCGTGTGTCTTAGTTGGAGCAGGAGCCACCACTACTACTTTTGGGCCATTATCGTCATCAAGGTCACAAACAACTACAACTCCATGACAATCAACAACATAAAATTTACCACTATAGTAAACAATATCTTTATAAGAACGAGAAGGGACCCTAATATTGGTCCAAACAATATCTCCTAGTCTTGCAAAAGCCAATATAGCAACTTCTCCATAAATAGCAGCTACAATGCAATCTGAATTATAATTAGGTAAACTTTTCTTCATTCCAGGATTTGAGGACATCACTATCTTTCTCACAAAGAAATAATAGAAATCCCGTGGTGGAAATTGGTCATTATAATCATACTGAACATAGAAGGTCAGCATTGGTGGTAGGCAAATTTGTTGTCGAGAGAAGGGATGTAATAGATTGATTTGTAAATCGGTGCCAATTGTCATTAAGCATCCATAACCTGCTCCAAAACACTTCCTCCCAATGGCTTCCGGCAACCTGAGTTCATATGTTTTTGAAGTTAATAAGTTTAGAAAGCGACGAATGGGTACATCATACATCTTGTTTCCTCCCTTGATCGTTCGTATCCAAGGTTTCAGCAAGCATAAGCCAAGGATATGTAATAGGCAGGAGGTTCTCTCTCTGGTATTAAAGTACTTGATTGCCATGATTTACAAACAGCACCAAAGAAAATAAAATCCTCCATGGAATGAGATCTTTCTGCTATAACACCCAAAATGTCTAAGGGCAGTTCAGTCCAATTTGCCATGTCTGTAAAAGAAGTATGAAAAAAGATTATATATATTTTTAATCTGTTCTACTACTAAAATAAAATATACTTATGATTGATAAAATAAAATGTATTTCAATATTCCCTTTTTCTTAATCGTGGATTTACCGATTTATGTTCAACAAAAAGATTCTTGTTAAAGGCGAGAAAACAGAATTGAATTAAGTGACATATACCTTAAAATAGAGAATATAGAATTCGGATCTTGCGAAAATTTTGAGTATTCTGTTGCAAGTAGGAGAATTTTGCATTGGTTCTACTGAATAATCCTTGTTAATTTATAAGTTTTGTAACCCGGAACCTAGGAGGCGATAAATTTTAAGGAAATATGTGAGGCAATACATAATCGTGAAGGCATATTTGGTTCCTTTGTGCCTCATTTGATGAGGGATAAAATTATCTTAAAGAAAATATCGTCACCTGCCTTGAAATTTACTGAGGAGTTTGGAGTTTGAGTCATTTCAAGAATTTCCTCACTAACAATCTTAAGACAATAATTGAAAAGATTGGCAATGACTTCTCCTCGTCATTATTGAGAGATTTCACAATCGATTTTGTGAATTTAGAAAGGTTTGATGATTGCCCCACTTACAATGGTGCATTCTTCTTCCTCTTACTCCGTCTACGGGTACAAGAAGGAAAACAAAATACACAAAACATTGTACATCATTAAAAAAATGTCTAAAAAGTAAGAGTGGACACCGTCTAGTTCAATTTGGTTTTGAAGAGAACCGAATCGAACCGAGTACCAATGGAAATCTTAGAAATGAAACAATTGATTCCATATCAAACAACAAAACCGAATCGGAACCGAACCAATGGGTTCCGGTTCTTCATATTGAAAAATTATAAAAATAAAATATGACATTACCTGTCAATTAAAAATAATCAAAAATAGAGTATGAAATCATTTATCATTCTTGGAATCTAACAATACAAAAAATAAATTGAACAATGCAACAAATAAAAACCCACTCTAAAACTCTATCAACTTGTTGACGTTGAAAATTAAACAAATAAATTTCAAACCAACTTTAGAGACAAACACGACTTTGATGTATTGATAATCGAAAGATTACAAGTGATTCAGTTGCTCATTTTTGTGTTTATAGGAGTTATTTGAAATATGGACAATGTAAAGAGAATTGTAATGCGTGAAGCCGTGTTTTTTTATCCCCTTTTCCATGGTCATTTCCTCTTTTTGTAGGAGAAAATATGCATGCTTCATTAACTCCCCGTCTTGTCACCTACAAACCCGAACTGAAGAAGTACATTTGCTGTAGTAATTTGACTGGCTACTGAGCTCGACCGGGCAGGTTATCATGAGTAAATCTTGCAGGTGGACTCCAGTAATTAATGAATTACTATAGGGAAATGAGCCTAATTATTTGATTAGAGGCTTATGTGAGCACTGATGTAAGATTATTCCCTGTGGATTTTTCTGATTGGTTGGTTTGTTGATTCTGTCAGTGATGTTCAATCATTAGAATTCTCTTATCCTCGAAAGACTACACAATTTTCTCAGGTATGCTAACCATTTGAGTTGATCTCACACCACCAAGCTCACATTGTCACGTGTATTAATCAGACTTGAACGACCTGAGAGCTCGGCTTGTCAACACAACTCATAAAGGCTAAAATAAGATAAACAATTAAATACATCATAAACGGTAAAATTTCAATCGAAAAATAGTTTTTAAGAAAATCTGTATAACAATAACTTGATTATCTTTAATAATCTTCAAGAATCTTGATTTTTAATGGTCAGTCATTTGGAAAACAACGAAATTTTGAACTCTTATAAAATATTGAACTACAAAATATGAATTTGTAAAATATTTATAAAATTATTTAGATTTGAATTTTGATTACCCATAAAATGAAGGAAAAAGAAACGTGGAAAATGAAATTTTAACGAGAGAATAATCTTGGAATCTAGCGTTCAAAGATTTAGTGCATCTTGGTGCGAGCCAAAAGAGAAATTCAGGAGAACCGAATTCACTATAGTTCTCAAGGTAGCACCGAGAACCAGACCAGAACCGAGCGATTCTCAATGCATTTGTTCCAAAATCGACCCATTTAGTAGAGGAATCGGAACTGAAAAGACCAATTCTATTTGGTTCAGTCCGGTTCCAACGATTCCGGGAAAAAATGTTCACCTCTACTAAAAAGTTGGAAGACTTAAAACGCAAGTATAAGAAAACAGGACAATCATGAATACAAATGATTCCATTCACAATGTTGCTTCATATACACGGATAGTAATATTTCATGGAGCAAAAGAAATCCAAAATAAACATAAGAATATTTACAACATTCCCAGAAAAACATATGGCAAAAACTTTTCTTATGCAGAACAATTAGACGGTTTCATGGGTTTCTTCACTGCTAGAGCATTATTTTGACTAATGATGATAGAATAGAACATATTTATCGACAGCATATGATACGAATGCTTCACGGGAACATCACAACACAGATGGAGTACCAAATTCTGCAGAAGGTTGCAATGAACGAATTCTGATATCATATTTTCTCGGATTGGAGATTTCACTGCTAGAGGGTGAACTCGAACCATTTCGTATAAGGGAATAAGAATAAGTATTATCATCATAGGCATTACCAATATGGTTACCACATTTTGGGCACAAAAGTTTGGTTTTCCGTCTGAACAAACCCCAAGAGTGCTTAGAAATGAAGTAGGGTACGCAACCGATCTCTTCAACCTGATTGAATCGGTTCTTATCGATGGAGGAAAAGGCAATGATCCCCTTCTTTATGGATTTAGAATATTTGGAACCAATGGTTGATGTGTTCCTTTTGGACGAGTTCAGGTTTAGATCATATCCACAAGTACCACAGCTGCATGAACAAATCAAAATGGTAATCATAATCCAAAGAACCCCCATCAGGTTTAATGTGAA
>CAIGRS010029556.1:0-23643 GCA_903798395.1 Fraxinus floribunda
GTGCTACAGAGTTCAACATAAACAAACAAACTAGAATAATGCTAAGTTGCACCACATTGTATCTGATGGTAGATCCGCATCCAACGGTTGGTGAATATCAAAATTTTCTATGTAGTCATTGTCTCTTTAATCACTTTAATAAACAAAAATAAAAATTAAGTTATCATTGTTATCTTTTCACTCTTGGTAGGCATTGTTTTTAATCACGATTTGTTCACAAAAAACAAAAAAATCAGTCCTAAATCCTAATTTTCATAGTTTGTTCAAAGATTTTGTGCTAATCATTTTGTCCTAGCTTGCAACTTGGCATTACATTTGTGTGGCCAACCCATGCTTAAAAGTTAAAATCTCACACGGTCACACCAATCCGCGTGCAACCAGTTGCCCACAAGGGCCACAACGCATCTTCTGTCACATGGAGGTGGCAACAATTTTTTCATGTTCACCCTCTATAAGTAGACTTATACTCGCTCTCTTGCCTTGTGCCATTCATACAACGTAAAAGAAAAAGAACCTTTGAAAAGTAGAACTTAGGACCCTCAGAAAAGAAGAAAAAAAAACGGTGTTCTTGTTCTCTTATCATGGAGAAAAATGAGGTTGCTGTTATTAAAAAAGAGCCTAATTATAGAGGAGTCAAAGCCATGCCTTTTGTTATAGGTAAATATCCCCCAAGTGTTGAAATCTTAACTTCGTTTTGTTGTTGCATACTAAATCTGTATCAAATGATCTTTTCTTGGAGTCGTTTTGTGCAAGCTCCCCTCACTGGTTTTAGAAAATTTTCCGTTGCTCTCTCGACTAAGATTGTATCTTGTTAATGTTCGTGAATTTTGCGAAATATTTTACTAATTTTGACATTTGAGCTAATTTTACTGATGTTACCAAAATTTTGCCTTGCAGGCAATGAGACATTTGAGAAGCTGGGAACAATTGGAACATGTTCTAACATGTTGGTGTACCTTAGTACAGTGTTCAACATGAGCTCTATTTCTGCCACTAATCTCATCAATATCTTCAATGGAACTTGCAATTTTGGAACATTGTTTGGTGCCTTTCTCTCCGATACTTATCTAGGCCGATATAAGACCCTCGGAATTGCTTCAGTTTCTTCTTTCCTGGTACGATTTCTGTTCATAATCCTTCATCCTGTCAAGTAGAATCATTATAAATTTGTTCAAACTCGAATAATTTTTATGTTAATTGCAGGGGATGCTAGTGCTAACACTGACAGCAGGAGTTTCAGCTCTACATCCTCCTAAATGTGGAGCAGAAGAGAGTAGCAAATGTGTTGATCCAACACCATGGCAACTCGCATTCTTGTTTAGTGCATTTGGGCTGCTGGTAGTCGGGGCTAGTGGCATAAGACCATGTAACTTAGCGTTTGGAGCGGATCAATTCAATCCCAATACTGATTCAGGGAGAAAAGGAATCAACAGCTTTTTCAATTGGTACTACTTCACCTTCACTTTTGCAATGATGGTATCTTTGACAATCATCATCTACGTGCAATCCAATGTGAATTGGGCTATCGGATTAGGCATTCCCACATTTCTGATGTTTTTGTCATGTGCCTTCTTCTTCATCGGGAGCAGAATTTATGTTAAAGTATTGCCTGAAGGCAGTCCCCTGACAAGTATGGCTCAGGCACTAGTTGTTGCATTTAAGAAGAGAAAATTGAGTTTGCCAGAGCAACCTTGGAGTACTCTGTTTAATTACCTCTCGCCTAATTCAATCAACTCAAAGCTTGCATATTCTGACCAACTAAGGTAAAAATAGTTAGCCTGTGGCGTTCACTTGTTTCATTAAATCACAAGGTCAACTTTATGGTCTTTCCCGTACTGAATATCAAACATTTCGTTAACGTAATTTAGTGTCATAATTCAGGTTCCTAAATAAAGCAGCAATCATCACAGACGACGATGAAATCAATGCGGATGGATCAGCAGCCAATCCATGGGGTCTTTGCAGTATACAGCAAGTGGAAGAGGTGAAATGTGTGGTTAGAGTAATTCCCATGTGGATTGCAGGCATAATATACTATGTTGTCCTGGCACAAATGCAGACATATGTAGTATTCCAAGCCATCCAAAGCAACAGACGACTAGGAAGTGGCAAATTCCAAATCCCAGCAGCATCCTACTCTGTTTTCACGATGTTGAGCCTCACAATATGGATTCCCATTTATGACAGGCTCATCATCCCTTCACTCCGACGAATCACAAGAAAGGAAGAAGGCATAAGTCTCCTCCAGCGAATCGGGATTGGAATGGTGCTTGCTATAGTCACAATGCTTGTATCAGCATTAGTCGAAAACCACAGGAGGACGTTGGCCTTAACTCGTCCCACATTAGGCCTCGTGCCACGAAAGGGTGCCATTTCGTCCATGTCCGGCTCCTGGCTGATACCTCAATTAGCAATTGCAGGAATTTCTGAGGCATTCACTGTCATTGGACAAATTGAATTCTTCTACAAACAGTTCCCGGAAAACATGCGCAGTTTCGCAGGATCTTTCCTGTTTTGTGGATTCGCAATGTCAAGTTATTTGAGCAGTTTCTTGATATCAGTCGTTCATCGGACTACAAGAGTGGGACAAACAGAAAATTGGTTGGCTGAAGATCTTAACAAGGCGAGATTGGATTACTTTTATTACCTTGTTGCTGGTTTAGAAGTGGTGAATTTGGGATACTTTTTGATTTGCTCAAAGTATTACAAGTACAAAACAACAGAAAAGGACAGTAAAGATGTTGCCATGGATGAATTACAACCTCAAAAACCCATAGTTTAGTTTCAGAATTAGAAATTTTGACAGATTCATGGAACAAGAAAAACAGGCAGCACGTGAATATCCCGTACTGCCATACTGGACATGATCAAAGAAGTTGAAATGTTATAAATTATACTATGCAATATAGTACTATCGAATACATAACTATAAATATAGTACTATCGAGTACTATGTACAAATAAATTGTTAGGGGTATCATATAATAAATGTTTTTTTCGTCTAATATATATATAACTAATATATATAAATTGTTAGTGATTAAAGCTGTGGAAGATATTGACTCCTTGAGTAAAAACAAGACCAGTCACTACAACAAAAACTTCTTACAATGTTCAAAAAATGTTGTCGAAGACCTTTGCAACGTTCTGACGTATGTTGCAAACCTCGATGTTGCAATAGAGTATAAGGATACGACAACGTTTTTTGAATGTTGCTAATAACCTTTTTGCAACGTTTTTCGATTGTTGTTAATAACCGTTTTACAACTCTTTTTAAATGTTGCTAATAATCTTTTTGCAACATTTTTTAAATATTGTTAATAACTTTTTTGCAATGTTTTTTGAATGTTGTCTGTGCTTATATCCTTATTTTTTGCAATATTTATTAAACTTTGCCGTTTAATATAACATTTTTGTTTATATAATAGCAATAAATCATAAATCCATCCTCACAAATAATAAATATCACAGGCTTATTGTAAGAGAGAAAGAAAAACCTTAAAATTTAGTACTTTTCAATTGTCCGACGAAAAAAAACAAGTATTGTTGGACATTGTCTTTTCTTAAATAAATAAATCTTTTAGAAAAACACTACTTATCCATCCAATGATCCACGTTTTAGCCTATATCGGCAATGAAAATAATGTACTAGCAACATCAACATTTAGGTTAATTTAGCAGGAGAAATTGCGTAAAATGAAATTAAAGTTCGCGGCAAACTTGGAACCAAAAAAAGTTCACTGCAAAGAAAAACACCATAATTCAGGTGACTTAACAGTTTTTTTAACAAGGTATAGTGCTAAATTCAGACTGATTCTAGGGAGTTAATCAAACAACACTAGGAGTAATGTATTGTGCATATCTGAAATAATTCTAACTTGAAAATATTTCTCCAAAATATAAAAACCATTTCATTTTCATCATACTTGCATTACAAATTCAAACAATATAATGATCTGTAACAGATAAGACCATTTTAACCCAATTTTTGCACATATACATTAGTGTAATGAAACAACTATACTTGCCGCGTTTCGAGACACAACAACATCAACTTATTGAGATGGTGATTATCATCATATTTGATCTTTTGAACTGTTAAATCACCTCAAATTGGGAGGCATGCTGCAACTACTTCTCGATTTTTAGTGAGGTCTCAACATGTTGGATGAGCTTCTCACAGCCATTCCTGAAAATTGATTGATATAAGGAGAAGAATTGGTCATTAATCCATCAACAAAATTGGCATAAAAACTAATACAAAATCGGCATATAAACTAATGCAAAATAATGAAGTAAAACTTATTGAGGCAACACTACAGATCTGCCTGAAATGTTTTAGACACGAGGAAGATCATACTGCAAGATGAACCATTTCACCAAGTTAGCTATGAAACCTAATTGCAGAATTGACCGGACCAATTTGGTTATAACATCAGAAAATGCCATTAAGGGTAAAATACAACATTTTAATAATTTATACACATCCATGAGGAAAACAAAGGGGTCAAGGCCAAAGAGTTGTTTGATTTGAAGATACCAAACTTGTGTTTGACATCCATTTTAGGGAAATAATAAATTCTGTAATAGTGATTGATGGAAGAATGTGTGGTTAAAAAGTAAGGAGAATTTTTAAGTTTATGTGTAGTATTATTTTATTGATATAATGTGTAGTTAAAATGAAGAAAGAGAAAAAAAAATGAGAAAGAAAATTAGTGTCAAACAGGGCCTAAGAGAGGTCTGAATTCTTCAAGGCATGGGACTTATCTGTGTATGACCAGAAAAAATATGGAGGAAATACGTGAATATGATCGGTTGACCCGGTCCTATTTCCAAAATGGCATTTGACCATATTAAAAAAAAAAAGGGTAATTATATTACTACCACAAAATTTACTTACTACATCGCATTATAATTGCACCACAATTAAAATATATTTTAATAAATACACCGTGATAAATTTACAGTTATACCCTTAATCCAATAAAAACTAAAAATAATATGGTGTGGTCATCACCTTTAAAACACACAGAAATTTACAACTACAGACATGCCCTTTTCCTAATTCATCTCGGCTACTTTATGCCGCAGATTTCAATCATCTTCACATTATTTGATAACCAAAAAATAGCTTCCCATTTCTAATTTAATTCACAATTTTTGCAGTAGATTAGAATTCACAATTTCTCTAACTTATTTCATCTGCCTGCTACTTCGTATAGGAGAGGATGTGCGGTGAATACATAGGGTGCTGCATCCAGCAGTGTGAGAGGAGGAAGAGGAGGGGTGGCTCCTAATATGATGTTAAAGAAGGGAATTGATGAATCAACATAGACCTCCTGGGCACCCGACCTGATGATTGGATATGACTAGCAGGAGAATGAAGCCAAGGAGATTGACGCTACTGAGTTGCGGGCGCAGCTCTTGAAGCACACAACCAGTGGCCACAAAATCGAAGAATTATAACAACCTGATTTTGGCTCCATTTTTTCTAACAATTAAATGGAATCCTCTGTTTTTCTCCAAAAATTGATCGACTATATATGAATTGTTGTACATTCTCTACCATTCATATGCTTTGATAATTTCAAGATTTGTTTTTCAGACTTGTGTTCATTTGTTGATGATAATCACAAACCTAAAACCAAGACTATGTTGCAGATTTCATTAAAACCTATTTATGTTTGAAGAGAAATATGCAGATTTCAGTGTAATCGTTGTTTTACGAGAATGGCTCATTCTCAAATGACTTTTTTAGTTTATGATTGTTGTGTAACAATAATTTTTTTATGTGATAAACATATTTAAACCATGTTTATGTGATTTCATTGAAGGTTATTTAAGTAAAAAAAAATTAAAATTGGGGTGTAATTAGTACATTTTGTGGTGGCAATATAATTACCCTTAAAAAAAATGTTAAAATATAACAATTTCCACATTTGTCATCATCTTTCCCAACAAACAAAAGAGAGGAAAAAAATCGAAAAACCATGAAATTGGTAGAAAGTGGGCCCAAACAGTTGGATCCAGTCGAAGTTGTCAACATCGGTCTACCGAACGCCGACAACAACGGAGAACTCGGTGATTATCTTGAAAAATGTTTGTTTTTTTTTTTGTTGATTTAAGAGTGATTTTTCATTTTGCAAAGTTTATGAATTTTTGGTGATTTAAAGTTGTTATTTATCATGTTTTCTTCATTAATTAGGTAGATTGAGTAGAATATTTTGAATGTATGAGTTTGGCAAAGGAATCGTAGCCGAAAAATCTCCTACATTTTCGGCGACTGTTTGAAATTGGACAGTTGGGCCAGGTAAACAGTCGGGTCGAGACTGTTTACAGTTTGGGCAGGCTGTTCCGCCGGCTATTGCCGAAACAATTGACCCATAACTTTTTTTACACAATTTTTAATTGTTTTCCTTTTTTAATGATTAATAATTTTTTCAATTTAAAATTCTTTTTTTCGATAAAATTCAATTTTAATAATTTGAAATCGATAATTACTAAAACGAAATATTTTTTAACGAATTAGCAAATTCTTTTCTTTTCCTTTTATTTTTTTATTTTAAAATTCTTTAATTAAATAAACAAATCTTTAATTTTTTTCAAATCTAATTAAATAATATTTATATTCTCTATTTAATTTCAGTAATTTCATTTTGTTTCAATTATTTATATATATAATTAAATAAATAATTTTAAATTGATAATTACTAAATTGAAATATTTTTTTGATGAATTAAAAAAATTCTTTTTTTCCTTTTAGCTTTTTAATTTAAATTATTTAATTAAATATTCATTGTAAACAAAACATTAATTTTTTTTCTCAAATTTAATTAAATAATATTTATATTCCTTATTTAATTTAAATAATTTCCTTTTATTTGGGTTTTTTATATATATATTATTAAATAAAGAATTTGAAACTAATAATTACTAAATGGAAATATTCTTTTTTAACGAAATAGAAAATTCATTTTTTCCTTTTAATTTTTTAATTTAAAATTATTTAATCAAATATTCATTGTAAACAAATCTTTGATTTTTTTCAAAATTTAATTAAATAATATTTATATTCTTTATTTAATTTTAATAATTGCGTTTTGTTTCAATTATTATATATATAATTAAACAAAGAATATTAAATTGATAATTACTAAAATGAAATATTCTAATATTTGAATTTTTGCATTATCTCTCTAAAATTAAATATTCTAATATTCGTTTCGTTTTGTATTATCTCTTGTACAATGTTTTTTAACATTTGAATTTTTGCATGATGGATTACCATCTCGATACAGAGTCGTGACATATGGCGAGGAAAGCTACTTGGAATAGTAGCTTTGACTGTTTTACTACCGTCTGGAGCTGTTGGATGATCAGCACGCACGTGTTTTATGCCGTTGTTCCTCTAGCCCTTGCATGAGTTGAGGAAGGTGCAGTACTCGAGACAGATCATCGATTGACAAATCATCGACGCACTACTATGTCGGCTACTTAGGTCAGTCGACGACGATGCTTTCTACTTCGACCTCGGGGGCAAGTTCGCTACTTTTTCTTTATTTGAGTTTGTCTTAGTGACTGGACTAAAAATGACGGACGATGTTGTAGCTCTTGATGGTACTCAAAAGAGTAGTAGGCTACACGACACTTATTTTCAGGGACAGAGGACAGTGCTTCTACTGCAGCTAGTTGACGTGATCAGGGGATGCGACCAGCTGTTAGACCAACTGAAACTCGAACTGGTCTACATCCTTGAGAGAGTGTTGCGGTGTTTTCACCACAAGAAGACTGCGATCGACATGTTCCATCTGGAGATTGTCGACGATCTTGATGTCTTCAACACCTATCTATGGGTTTCGATGATACATTACACGTCTTCGCCAGATCGCACTCGAGGCCCAAATAGGCCATGCGTAAGTACGATACATAAGGATTGCCCCTCGCAATGTAGGTAAATGTTAAACATAATTAACGTTAAAATATTTTCTATAATAATTATGTATATAATAATTGTATGTGTTACAGATCTGGACATATGAGACCGTCCCCCTCTTGGATACCCATTTTGCGACCCAAGGAGAGACACGCTGTCCTCGGATGCATCATTGGCTAGCATCCCGAGCGGTTGGATGTCCATCGGGCAAACAATTAGCAGTTCTCCTCAACGATCCTCATGTGAGTATTATACATTTACAATTTATATTGCACGTACTTTTAAAAACTCATCACATGTTCATTAACTAATTGAAATGTCAATGTGTCAGATTGAAGTCATAACTGAGCTGACAATGTCGATGAAGGAGGAGGGTCGAGGATTTGTACATGAATTAGCCGTTTCGCACACTTCAGACGACCAGGTGTTCGATTTGGTCCTAGACCGAGATTGGGTATGTGAAATGAATATAATTAACGTTTTATTACCGGCTTGTATGAGTTAGCAATTATTAATTAAGTTAATAATTTTTAATATTGTTGTTTGTGTAGGAGTACGATCTAGTTGATTGACGATCGCCTCTACCGAGGGCATCGCCCCCGCCCTCATCCAGACACCTCCCTATGGAGCTACTGCACATAGTCAGAGCCATGATTTCGACGATGTATATACCCATCTAACTGGATTCTTAGCAGAGGAGGTGGGCACACCGCGATGAGAATTGACAGGAAAGGTCGACGATCTGGGACGACAGTTGGTTAGCAGGTTCAACGATCTCTCTAATAATATTAGATTGCTACATGGCCACGTCCTTGACCTTCAGGATGAGGTCGCAGTGCTCCAAGGCAATACAGCAGGACTACGAGAGGATGATAGACGGGACGACGGAGAGGGTGATATGCGACTCTCTGTTGTGGCTAGATACTACATTTTAGGAGGCGGAGGGGCCCCAATGATGGAGGTAGAGGTGCTCGAGGCAAAATCGTTGGCTGAGGCTGAGGGGATGCTCCCGATGGAGGAGGTGGGTGGCCGAAGCAGAGGTGGTACCCCGATGATGGAGGAGGAAAGAATGTCGATTGTGACAAAGGGTAAGAGGCGTGTTGTTGACATATCAAAGCATGTGGTTGGCAAGAGGTTGAGATTGCTATAACAGTACATCTTATATCCCTTCACGACTGAGATGAATAGGAGGACATTCGTCGATAGGACGTACCCCAATCTCTTCTGGGAGGTGGACACGCCAATGGAAAGCGTTGTGGAGAAGAATTATGCTCGGGTAAGTATTTTACAATATCAGTAAAGTACGCTACGCTAAATCATCTATACATCTTTTAACATTTTTTGTTTCTTTTTATCAGAGCTAGCCGCACGGTAGGAGGATGATCTCTGAGGCCTATAGGTGATTTCACGACATTACCACTTCGCGGACTTGGCTCGTCAATGAGGTAAGTGAAATTGTCATATTGTTATTTATTATGTATACATAATTTTTCTGTTTATAAAATAAAATAACTCCCTCTATTTTTTATTGGTGTTACCTAAAGTAGCACATCGACCTGGCCATGGACTGATTGAGTGATCGAGCTAGAAGATATCCAAGATCATCCGACATTCATGGCCGACTAATATTGAGCAATGAGTTCGTACGTGTTGTTACAATTGAGTATCAAACGCTTCAACTTATGGGCAATGAGTACGTGCTGCCCGAATATATGGTTAAGTAGGTCATATGGATGTGGCCGAGTGTCGGTGGAAAGTCATGAGAGGGTTGTACACATATATACTTTCCAGTGATCGTGAATCATCACTGCATTACTGTGGAGATTGTCTTCGTTGACTCTACTATATGTGTACGACTCCAACCATTCTTGTTTGACACAAGGCCAGTTTGAGCATAACTTGGAGCCACTTTTGGTGATCGTTCCCTTGATGGCTACTCGAGCTGGTGTGATTTGAAGGATAGACTAGCCATCTTGTAGAACACAACGACGCGAGACAGTCGAGATCATAAGTATTTATAATTTTTTTAACTTGAAAACTTAGTTTTTAGCTACACGGTACCAAACTAACACATTATTATTCAATTGCATAGCGATTACGGCATGTTTGCAATAAAATACATTGAATTTTTTTAGTATAGGACATAAAATTGATGGAATCAACCAATTATGGATACAGGAATAAACTAGCATGCGATTTGTAAGAATTCGAGCGTGATCTGTAAAACATTGTACATTTAATTGTTGATTCATTTATTAGATAATTGTAAAATCATGTAAATATTGTATATTTAATTGTTTATTCATTTATCAGATAATTGTAAATGTTGTAAAACTCGTGTAAACATTGTATATTTAATTGTTTATTCATTAATCATATAATTGTAAATATTGTAAAACGCATGTAAAAATTGTATGTTTAATTGTTCATTCATTTATCAGATAATTGTAAATATTGTAAAACTCATATAAACATTGTATATGTGATTGTTTATTCAGATAAATATTTGCGCTCTAGGTTCCTCAACTATGATTTTGTACAATTTGGTCCTTCGTTTCAGAGCGATACTATTACATATCGGTCTAATTGTCATTTGGGGAACCTGACTTGTATAGAAATGACTAGTATGACATGTTGTTCCACACCTGCCGCACTTACGCGATCGAGGGAACTCTCCGATAGATGGTATTCTAGAAAACGTGGACGTCCGGACCACGCGGTTCAACTTGCGGTGGCAACAAACTACTAAGTGAGAGAATATGGTCAGAAACTTCCCACTCGAATTCAATATGCAGAGGAAATATAGTCTCAGTATACGTTACTCTCCAATAATCAGCCGTGTAATAAGGAAAGTATAATGTCCTCATTGCAAAACCTTTATACATAGCCACCGCGACTACATGCTCACATGAGAAGCTCTCCAACTGAAATCGACGACAAGTGCATATAATATGAGTCAAGCATACCATGTATGTCGTATTACGTGTACATTTCACAAAGAAGCGCAACTCATCCAACGATTCCACATACAACTTTCTCGCAAGCTCTACAGCCTTAAAGAGTTTATTCACTTGAGCCGGAGCTTGCATGCCAGTGTAACTTTGTGCTTCCGCACGTCGATCTTGAAATCACTGCTGTAACTTGTTACGAATATTCTCAATTATTACGGGGATTGGTAACTCTTGATCCTTCTTGAATATTGCGTTGAGAGACTCTGCATTGTTTGACGTCATCATGTTGTATCGATGACCAGGAAAATGTGATCGCGGTCAGTGTTCAATCCCCAAATTTGTCATATACTCCCATGCTAGTAACAATTTGCTTCCTATTTCTACCATGAACTTATTACACTTTTCAACACTATAAGTTTCGGCCGCTTTCCTGAATAATGAAACAATGCATGTGCCCCAAAACTTAGTCTTAAGGTTGCCTTATATATGGTACATGCAATATCCATGATGTGCCTTGAAAAATATTTTGGCAATACCATTTATAATAGACTTTCCCCGATCAGTTATGAATGAAAGGTCCTCGACTTCCCCGATTACATCCCTCAACTTTGTGAAGAACCAATGTATCGACATATCATTCTCGCTATCGACTATGTTGAATACAAGAAGGTAAATTTGGATGTTAGCATCTTGACATGTAGCAATAATTAACCTGCCTTCGTATCTAGCTTTCAGAGTTGTTACATCGACTAGAATTAGGGGTCGCATTGCATTTCGAAATCCTTGAATACATTGTCCAAGAGCCATGAAAAAAAAACTTAAAGCAATTATGGCCCTCTGTCTAGATAAAAAATTTAGAGTCAGGATTAGTTGTACCCAAATTATGGCAATACCTGACTAATTTAGCATAGCTCTCGTCGGTCGTACCCATTAAGTCCTTCAACATGCATTCTTTAGCCTTCCAAGTCTTCAGTAGTTCATGACCACTCCGTACTCTCGACGGACATCATTATTGATATCCAAAGGTCTATAGATCGTTTGCGAGTCCTGATACTTGTTCATTATTTGTCGACCAATAAACCATGCACGGGCTTGTCTGTGATCATTTCGACGAATTCTCACTTCGCAACTATGTTTCCATGTATACTTGCAAAATACAAAAAAAACTCATTTGTGTCCAACTTCATTTCTTGTAAACGACAACGGTAACTTTCATCGACGTATACAATCGTCAGCAATGACTTGTTTGATTTCTTTACTTTGAACTCGAAGTTGTATTTCAGTACAATTTTGTGCGCAATTTCGTGCAAATCTTTTTTTGTTTTAAACAGTTGCTCGGCATAAAAATTCTAATCATCAGGAACCACTCGCGAAGAATTAGATGATGGTTCACTCGATCCAACCCCTATGCTCCCGCCCCACTCATGTCTTTGATGAGATAAAGCAATCAAATCCTCATTTGAAAATTCATTATCATTCTCATTATCATGAACTACTGACGAAATTCTATGTGTAATATTGAGATCACGATGATGATCAACTATCTCGAGAATAATCACATCATCCTCCCGAGATACCTCCATTGTGTTCTAAAAATCATTTGCATTGTGATCTCCTTCATTCGAATCTTCGGATTCACCTTCAGTAATATTCATCATCACTAAAGTCAAGCAAAGAGGAGTCATGCTCATGTTATTTAATTCAAATAGGTAATTTACTTCAGCATCAGAAACAACATTCATAGGTGGAATCGAAATGGATGAATACTCGTTGAATTTAAATTTTTGTTCTGCATCGTACCGAGAGAGATCAAATTTGAACTTGTTTGCTAAATTATGGTACATTTTCGCATATGATATGCTCGATGTTATGGAAATACAAATACCACAATGTATATCACTCTACCATTTTCATACCCATGGATTTTTTTCATCCAATTCGAAATCACCAAAGTAACAAATTGGAACCACAACCATATCTGCATGACGAAACAAGATTTTTTATTATATAAGAAAATAGTCGAAAAATCAAACCAATCACTGGCTATTATGATTTTTTTTAAAAAAATAGCTTAATAGCCAACTGTTACGGCTGTAACTGCCGACTGTTACGACCAGCTGTTAACATCAACAGTTGATTGTTACGGTCGTCTGTTAACATCAACAGCTAGCTTTTATGACGATCATGATATGTAGATAAATTTCTTCTTGTTTATGCTTAAAAAATTAATAGACCAGTTAAATTTTTTTATCTATGTTGAAATAAGATTTATTGATTAAAAATGTATACTAATTTAGCGAAAACAAAATTAAACATACTGTACTTACCGATTCGAAATGATAGACTTAAAAACAAAAAAAAATTCTTGTTCAGTATTTGATCAATTTATGAGATTCCGAAGTTGAAGTATATGAAAAATGAGAGAATTTTTAACTGTAATGAAATAAACAGATAAGAAAAGTTAGCTGATTTTGAAATTTTATGTGTGAAGTGTTTAGTTTTTGCTTGTTAATTAAAAGGGTAGTATTATCTTTTAGTTAAAAATTGTTTTTGTATTTTTATTGTTTACTTAAGGACAATTTTGTTTTTTATAATTTAAAAGATCATTGTGGAAATATGTCATTGTTGAAAATTCAAAGTCAAAAAATGGGAGTTAGACCATGCCATTTTTAAAAGTACCTCGACATAGGAACTATTGTTATGCCAAGGGAAGGGGGTAGGTCTGGACTTTAGCCCAGGCTTGCCCTAGCCCAATTAAAATTTCTAGAAGTAAAGAAAAAATGGAATCTTTTTCTTTATGTCAGTATAAGAAAAAAATAATTTATCCCCATGGCCCCATCCTTTGTTATGTTTCCACCTCCCACCTCCCAATTATCTCCGCGTGGAAACTGTAAGGAAAACTTGTACACGTAGACGATTTGAGCCTATGGCTTAGGCTAATGCATCTAGGGCTTGGGTCAATACCTCAAACCGCCAGGAAGCACAAGTCGAAGCCAAGTGCTTGGCTCATTGAACAAAGCCCTTTAGGGTCTAAAGAGGAAGACCTCAAGTGACAAATGTATGGCAACAAGATGGAGATATATGCATTGCCTAAATATCTTGTGATGGGTATCACTTATCGAGGTATATTCTTAGTGGGGCCATGTATCAGACCATCAAATTAATTTGTCATACATCATTTCGTCTCAACACGAAAATATGAATGATTGGATGTAATAAGGCATGAAGAACCGATCAACGCTCCCTTACAATTGGTATTATAGTTAAGTTTATAAAACCGTAAGTAGAAGTGAGCTTTATCAATCACCTACTTTGGGTAAGTGCAACGAGGTATGGAGGGGAAAAGCCCATCCAAGAGGTTAGAACTCCTTGTGCACCTCGAACTCTATAAATGCATCTACAAAGTTGAGGTACATGAAATCTAAACTTTTATCCAAAAACCCTCTAACTTGTCTTCGTACATCCAAATTTTATCATCTAACTCGATCGTCTGAGTTCATTAGATCTCTATACCTCCCATTGGAGCTACAATCTTACATTCTAATGTTGTTTTCGTGTGCTGGTACCATAAAGGTGGAGAAAGAGGAGGTTGAATTCTATGGACCTTAGGGACGGGAAGATGAGATAAATTAAAATTGCAAAACATTGATAATAATAGAATATGTAAGTGCTAACTGTTGGTTTTTAATTTGTCATGTGGGCCTACATATGTTAATTGTGTATAAAAGACTATCTTAAGGTTAAGTCCAATTAAAGTGATCTAATAATAAATTAAAGTTATGGGCTTTGGACACTAAATAAAGTGTATGCCAGATTATATGTGTAAAGATTGGATCCATTAGGGTTGTATTTGACGATTGATCGAATATATATAGAAATATAAATAGGGTTATGATCTCCAATTCATATGTAATTTCTCATTTTTTGTGTCATTCTATCAACACAAGAATTAAAAGAGAAAGCATATTGAAAAGAAAGATAAAAAAAATCAACAATCAAGAACATGCAATTTACAATTAACAATCAAAAAGAAGGAATTCAAAAATCAAGAAGCAAAACCAGGGATAAGAATTAAAAAATCAAAGGGAGGCAAAATTCAAGATTAAAAGTGAAGACGCCAAACATGAACAGATTGCAGTTCAAGTTTCATTATTTAAGATCTGGAACCAAGATTCAGTAATAAGGAATCATTCCCAATGAATTAAAATATGTTCCGCATTTAATAATTTCCTTTGTGATTTGACATGAAGAATCTTTGCAATAAAATAATTACGTTTTCACGTTTTTATGATTTAAAGTTTCATAAGAATTTTGAAAACTGATATCAGAACCAACTCCATATTGAGACAACAGAGAATGTTTTGGTTGAAATTCATGCTTTGGATTCCTCAATTTTTGTATGTGAGTTTTAGACCTAAATTTCAAAAAATTTAGATTTTGGAAATTTTTTCGATTTGAAATTCATAATTTGATTTTATAAAACTTGAGATGAGAATTTCAAGCCCTAGATTTCAAAAATTTGGAATTTTTGGTAAATTTTCGGACTTATAGCATTGCCACAACACTGTAGCACTGTGTTTGGGTGCTGCGGCACTACATTATGATAATATGGGACAGCGTTGCGGCGCCCAATCATTGTCGGGTAGTGCCCAAGCAGCGCTGTTTTACTAGAGATTTTTTTTTTAAAAGAAAAGAAAGAAAAATAAAATTTGAAAGGGTATTTCAAATCTTGGTATTTCAAATTTATTTTGAATTATTAATTTTCTAAAATAGATTAATTGAAATAACATATTACCAAAGTAATCTCTCTTGTCCAAACTAATTTATTTTGAAAATTAGGAAGATTGTGTGTACGTAATTCATGCGGATACTCACCAGCTCAAAGAAATGTCAATATTTGGTTGAATTATTTGTACACGTGTGATGATAAATATGTGACACTAATAGAGTTTATTTTTGTGTGAACATTGAGTTGGTCCAAAAATAGACTTCATATTTGACATGATTTATTCTCAATATTTGATTACTATACCATAAGTAACATTTACAAGTTAATATTTCTATTCAAAGACTAAATGTCAAAGTTGTGCTCGGTCTCTTGTGATAGAGCTCACCATTATTAGAATTTATTGATTGCTCAATATGAATTCCCATGTGAACATGTTAATTAATTTAAAATTGTCTATTCAGTTAATCCATCAACTTCTGCAATATCTGCCAACATTAATTCAATTCATGTGCTTGAACCAAAGTTTAAGGGTTAGAAAGAGAATGTTTGTATCATTCTTGGCAGCATGAATCTAGACCTTGCGTTAAATACTGAACAACTCACTACTCTTACAAATAAGAGTTCCGCTAATAAAATGGGACTCGAATAAGTTAAATCATTCAAACCACATTAGTCTTATGATCATGGAGCACGAAATTCCAGCGACATCCAGGGGTGTTGTGTCCGAAAAGCTAACTATTGCCAAGGAATTTCTAAAAAATTGAAAAACACTATGCAAAAGGCAAAAAGGCCGAAACTAGTACGCTTTTGGCTACTTGATTTCACTAAAGTATAAAGCTAAAGAAAACATAAGGAAGTATATCATCGATATATCTCATCTTGTTTCAAAACTAAAGGTATTGAAGTTTGAGTTGTTTGATACTTGCTTGTGCATTTGGTTTTGATTTCTCTCATTACACAATTAAGTTAATTTAAGGTCAGTTACGACTGTCAAAAGGGATGAGTAGATTCTTAATGAGCTCATTTCATATTGTGTGCAAAAAGAAGAAATTCTAAAGCAAAAGAGAACTAAAAGTACTTATTTGACAAGTACCTCTAAGGATAAGTTAAAGAATAACAAAGCTGTATTCGATTCAATTCACAAGAAATAGAAAAAGCCTGAAAAATGATAATTTATCTTGCTGTTACTTTCGTAAAAAAATTAGGACACGGAGAGAAACTGTACTAAATACCACGCTTGTTGTTTAAAGAAAAGTACACTTCTACTTTGGTTTGTTTTGAGGTTATTTAGTTTCAATATCAAGATACATTTGGTTGATAAGTTCTAGTGTCACTATTCATATAAGTGTGTCTATACGGGGTTTCTTGAACTGTTAAAAGCAAATTAATGTTGAAAGATTATCTATGCGGATCGATGGAAAATCAGTTAAAGTTGAGGCTATAAGGACTTCTAGGTTATTATTAAAGGCTAGTTATTGTTTGGATTTGAAAGAGACATTTCGGGTACCATTTTTCAGACAAAATTTGGTTTCTATTTCTATTTTAGACAAATTCGATTACTCTTGTTCATTCGTGATAGGTATTTAATGTTATGTAATTGGCCATTCTGTGTACAAAAGGACTATATTTGATATGTTGTAAAAAGTTAAGGAATAATGTGCAAATTGTCAAAAGTATGGTTTTTAGGTCTAGAGTTCGAAAATGGAAAAAGAAGGAAAAATTGTGTGGATTTTCGCTAGACTGTCGCTAAGGTTTGACTCGAGCTTCAAAAACAAAACCGTCCCATTAGTTTCATAACCTACCTATAAGTACTTGAAAGCTACATAACATTTTTTTTCAAGGTTGAACATTAAGCAAACTTATTGATCTCATATTCTCTTATTCCCTCGAGACTTTCTACCTTCAGTTTCACAATCCAAATACTAAACTATTGCTTCCTTTGTTAGAGTTGCTGAAGATCAAGGAAAGGTGAGTGGAGTTTCGGTTGTTGAAGAACGAAGCGTTCTTCTTGCATCCACATGAAATAGACGATTCTACGAAGTTAGGTGTTGTGCAGGATAGCAAAATCCAGGAGAGCTTTGAAAATTGCAGTTGGGAGTTGGTGCAGGAGCACAGAATCCAGGAGAGTTGTAGGAATTGCAGTCATGAGATCAGATAGTACGGTCCTCGTCTAGTCTGATAGACTGTAAGTTAAAGAATCGTTTATAGTGGATTGTTGACTTGCAACGTGTCTGGAGTTTTTACACAATTGAGATTTCTCCGTAATCATTTTTGTGTTTCTTTATTACTTAAGTTATCTGCGGTATTTAAGCATAGAAAAATTTGAATTGCATGTTTAATCATCTAGAATAATAATTAAATTAGTGACTTGTTACTATTTAATTCTTAAGTTATTATTTATTCCGCATTATTACATATTCACCCACTTCTAGGTAATGCTATGGTCAAACTACATAACTTTCAATTGGTATCGGAGCCTTAATTCGATTCTTGACCCTTAAGTCAGTTTTTGTCTGTGCTTCTATTCTTTGACGGAAGCAATTATACTTATTGGAAAGTTCAAATGAGAGCTTTCCTTAAAGTTTTGGAGGAACGTATTTGGATGAGCGTTTAGACTCGGTAGACTCCACCTTCAACTACTATTGCTAGTGTGGTCATGCTTACTGATATTTTCCTGTAGACTAAAATGAACTTAGATTAGTGTAACTGGAACAACAAAGCCTTACATACCCTATTTATGGTTGTGTTTGCGAAAGAGTTTAGGAAAGTGTCGATGTGTGAGACTGCTGATGAAGTTTGGAATATTTTAGAAACCACACACGAGGAAACTGAAATTGTGAAAAATTCTAAACAGTAGATGTTAACTTCTAGGTTTGAAGAAATTAGGATGGCGGATGATGAATCATTTGATGACTTCTATGCTAAGCTTAATGACATAGTCAATTCAAGTTTAATCTAGGTGAAAGGATCTCCGAGTTCAAGATTGTTAGAAAAGTCCTTAGATCCCTACCCGAAAGGTTTAGGCCTAAAGTCACCGATATTGAGGAAAGTAAGGACCTAGATGCTGTGAAATTGAAGAACTTGTAAGATCCCTTCAAACATATGAACTCACCGTTTCTCAACCTAAAAAGGTTAAATCCATTGCCACGAGAACTATTAGAGAAGAAGAAAGTGAGTCTACTGATGCTAAGACGCTTAGAGAATTTCAGAAGGTGATAAGGAATAGGAGGAAGCCTAAAAAACGAAGAAATAAAGTCCCTAACAAAGTCTCAAAAGATAAGCGTGAGAGAAATACCTCTAGGACCCCCATTAAGAAAAATCAATCAATTTAATGTCATGAGTGTCAGGATTACGGTCACTATAGGAATGAATGTCCTAATCTGAAAAGGAGTTCAACTAAAGAAAGACGTAAGGCATTAGCAGTGACCTTGAGGTTTGAGTTATGAGGAATCAGATTCTAGTGCTCATAATGATATATCTGGTGGTGAGGATGAACAGAATTTCATAGCCTTCACTTCCATTGTTACGATAGAGTCTGATAAGGAGATTGATAAAGTTGAAAGTGATGAACGGAGTAAAAATTTTGAGGAAGAGTCGGAGGATGAACCAGATATTCACGAATCTTATCGTGAACTGTTTGAGGAGAGTCTAAAGATTAAAAAGGTCAATAAAGCTGTGTTGAAAAAGGTTAACGATCCTGAACAAGAGAAAGAAAAACTCTTGGGTGACCTTCAAGACTCTGACAAAAATTTAAGTGAGTTGAAACTTGTTAAAGAGAACTTCGAAGTAAAAGTTAAATCCTTAACAAGTGATCTTGAAAAATCTAACACTCAATTCCAATCATTCATGAGTGGTTCACAGAAGTTGGATAATCTGTTGGGGATGAACAAACCTGCTGAAAATAGGCATGGTCTGGGTTACGTTCATAATGGTAATACTATTGCTAGTTCATCTAAGACCACGTTCTCCCGACCACTAACAAAATTCGAAATACTATTTATCCTGAACCAAAGGTCAGGTATGCCTTAGGATCGAGACCTACTAAACAATGTAGGGTCAATCGTTCTACATATCAGCAAAAACCTTAGAGCAGGTATGAACCTAGGTTTATTCCCACTTGCCATCATTGTGGCGCTTTGGGCACAAAAGACCTAGGTATCGTAAACGTGTGACTAGAAATAAAAGTCAGGACTTATCTAGCAAGGTTCACCTTCTTGCCAATCAAGTTAGCCATTTAACTGAGATGATAACTCGGTTAACTAAAATCACTTCTACTTTTAAGAAGGTTTGGGTTAAAAAGAGCGACCTGGAAGGTCATGAAAGTGATCATGCTCTTAAAGGTAAGAGCATTTCGACGTGATTCGGTTCTTAGATGCATGCACGTGTAGTTTATTGAGTCCATTCATTCTTGCATACATCCCACTTATGTGTGTTGTGTCCTTATTTTGTTTTGTGCTTTTATTTGTTTTGGTATTGATTTTTTTTAATAAAAAAAAAAAATTGTTTTCAGGCTCTAGACACTTATGGTGCGCTGAAACATAGAATTTGTGACCAAGTGTGCATTTGTATGTTCTACACCGTCATTTCCATTATTTGTTTGGTTTAATGTGGAGTATTGAGTATATGTTTCTTCATGTAACATTTGTACAGCACACACTGTGATCTTGTGAGTGAATCTGGACCGCGTGTGTGAGATTTGGGATTGCTATCATCTGTTGATAATGTGATCTTGAACATGAATTGACATACATCTAGAAGGCCTTAGCTCATGATAATCTCTCTGTATTATTTAATAAAAAAGGATGTTTTGGTTCATCTTGTACTGTTGTTCGAAGCCTATTTGACTCGAGTAATTAAGCCCGGGGGGTTTCTTATAACCTTGTGCCTAGGTCAACTGACTTGGATTAATCAGCATAAAACTCGTTACAGGAGTCAATTTAATCGCTTAATGGATAAGAGTCTGTGCATAAGATGCAATATATGAGAAAACCAACATAAAAAATTATATGTTCAAATTCAGGCGGAGAAAAGAAAAATATGTATGTAATTGAACTCGTTTTCAGGTCTAAAACTTTTATGGGTTTGACTTTCATTAGTAAGGAAAATTCTTATTTAACAATGAGAATCACATATCTTTTCTTACAAATTTAAGGTTTGGAGTCATGTTCACGAGAGTATGGTAGCACTTAACAGCGTGAGTCACTTATACACTTTACTCCATTTTGAATTGNATTTAAGGTTTGGAGTCATGTTCACGAGAGTATGGTAGCACTTAACAGCGTGAGTCACTTATACACTTTACTCCATTTTGAATTGAATTAAGTATGTGGGAAAGTTTTTATCGATAATGTTTTACTTGTGAATCATGCAATGGTTGAAGTTCATCAGGTTTACAAGAGCTTAATTTGCATAATTTAAATATTGTTAAGAAAAAATAATAATAAATAAAGAAAATACTATTTTTATTTATTTTCAAAAATTTAGTACTATTTTTGTCAACAAATTTTCACTGGCTTATTGCTAAGCCACACTTGAGTTACAGAAGCAAAAATTGGCTCGCTTGCTTATCGTTCGACTATTGCTCGAGCGACAACCCGTATATTTGAATTTTAACGTTATTTTTCAGGGTTTTACGCATTTTTTGCCATTTTTCTTGATTTCTCTCAAAATTTCATCAACTACATAAAATTCTTGCTTTCCTTACACTTTAATCATCCCAAAACACTACATATAGGTGCTATTTCATTGTATCAACAAATTTTCTAAGGTAAATCTCTTAAACCCTATTTCCTTTCAATTTTTGCATATATTTTTTTGGAATTTTTCAATTTTTGGCCATTATTGCTATACATTTTGGCATTGACGTCTCCTGTTTTACTCATTCTCATACTATGTCCTCGTTTTTGCACATTTTTACAACAAAAATTGAATTTTTGGACGAATTTCCCGCGATTTCTATCCATGTTCTTCATTTTTTTGTGTTTGTGCATTTTGGATGTCTATTGGTCAATTAGGGATGAACTTTGGTGGTTGGTTGAGAGTTGTTGATTGGTGTCATGAGGTTGTGGAGTAGTTGAGTGCTTTCATTCAATTTTGGGCGTAAGTTTGTAGTCGTTGGTTTGTTTTGGTGGGTGTTTTGATTGGGTTGTTGTTACCGGATTATTGGAATGTGGTGGTTATTGGTTTAGCTATCTTGATACATTGTTCTGGGTGAGTGCACCTCTAGGTGACGTCCCGTCACTGCGACATGACATCATGGCATGCATTATGTCTCCACGTCACCTACGTCTAGGCATCACTGTATGTCATTATGCATTTATTCTAGAGACGTTGCATTTACCATGTTTGCCTTGGTTTGTGCGCATTCATGCATATCATGTATTTCATGCTTTTTATGTCACAGGGACAAGGGTAGGGCTGTCTATGCTTGTTTAATATATAGGTTAGTAACAGCCCTAGGAGTGAGTTTTTCCGAGGAGGTTAGGAGGGGGTTTCCCGACCAATTGGCCACACTACTTCACTCAGAGCAGGTCACATGCTTTTCTGAGCCAGTACAGTTTGTTAACCCGGCTGTGCCTACTGTTCCCATTATGACCTCATTTCTTTTAATCTCTAGAATTTTTCTACTTTTTCTTCTGCTCCTCCGATCTCTGATATTCCATCGTCTTCTACTTCTACTCCTCCCACTGACTGTGCAGGCTCGAATGATGGCAGAGCTTACACAGCTGCCTGTAGTTGATTGACACACTACGAAATTTACTACGCTTCAGGGTGCTGTTGGATATATTCAGCATGTGCTTCATTGGATTCGTCGTCACTGAGATGATGGCACAACCTTCGAAGAGATGACTGATTCAGATGATGCTGCATAGATTTTTGGTCATCCCTTGTCATTTTGTGATAAAAATGGGGATAGATAGATATAGGGGGAGTAGATGATGTAAATGATATAATTGTTGATGTTTTAACAATGATGTATATGTTTTCATCTACTTGATGTATCTAAAACTTTTGATTATATGATTGATTATGTGATATAATATCGATTTTGCTAAATTAAGTTTTTAATGTTTTAAAGTGTCAATGTTTATTGGTATGTTGGGTTGCATTGATACTATGTTTGAATTTAGCTTATGTTATGAAATTGAAAACATGTTATATGAATTACAAACTGCTCAAATCACATTTACACTTGAACCACGTGAACCATGTTTACTTAATAATGTTTTCCACACATTTTACACTAGGTGTTTAAGTTGTCTATTTCAAGAAAAGTTTTGCAAAATGAGATGCAGAATTCGTTCAAGTCAGTAGTTGGCTGTGTTATTGTTGTGAGTCTGTAAATTTCATTTGATTACTACATTAACTTAGATTGTAGTTTTGTCACGGAATGCAAAGGGAGAATTTGTTAGGTATTTAATATTATGTAATTGGCTATTCTGTGTACAAAAGGACTAGATTTGATATGTTGTAAAAAGTCCATGAGTAATGTACAAATTGTCAAAAGTATGATTTTTAGGTCTAGGGTTTGAGAATGAAAAAAGAAGGAAAAACAGCGCCAATTTTCGCTAGACTGTCGCCAAGGCTTGGCTTAAGCTTCAAAAACAGTCAAAAACAGAAACTACGTCGCTAGACTGTCGCCACTCCTTCGCTCGAGCGACAAGCTGTCACTCGACTGTTGCTGAGCCCTCACTTGAGCAACAGTGTTGTCTAGAAAAATTTTATTTCGTTAGCTGTAAATATTTGAACGCCACAGAATGATTTTTTCCAAGGTTGAACATTAAGCAAACTTATTGTCACGCGTTTTCTACAACGTAAAATTATACCGCAAGTGTACAGTGTCAAGTTTTGTAATATAGTATTGAAGTTAGGATGTCAAACCCACATGGATTGTATTTGATTTATACTAAGTACTATAATTATGCAACTTCTCTTTTATCTAGATAATTAATGAGTGGTTGATTGATTGTTTTAAACTAATCAAAGGTAAAATGTTATGACAAAATTGGAGAATACAAATTATCAAAATG
>CAIGRS010029596.1:0-17422 GCA_903798395.1 Fraxinus floribunda
GGGTCCTTTTTCGCTTTTTTTCGCACACATTTCATTAATTTCATCAAAGTAGGCCTACAAACACAATTCAGATCGAATTAAGTAATAATCAAGCATTTATATCAATAATTAATCATGTTTTGTTGCATAATTAAGTGCGCAAAATGCACTTATCAATGACCCTCTTGAAAAGTCAATCGTAAAAAGCCGCAACCCCATTGCAGAACCTATCGGAGGCCATATGCGAGCAATTGCCTTAAGTGGAATAAACAATTGTCTCATTTGTTATTCAGCACCAATAGGAAACTTGGGAGCTACAAGGGTTGCAGTTTCCCAACCTATGATAGACTTGGAAAGAAAGATGGAGGAAATGATGACCTAGAAGATAGACAATGTATTGTTCAAGAAG
This sequence comes from Fraxinus floribunda, assembly GCA_903798395.1. Classification (NCBI taxonomy): domain Eukaryota; kingdom Viridiplantae; phylum Streptophyta; class Magnoliopsida; order Lamiales; family Oleaceae; genus Fraxinus; species Fraxinus floribunda. The sequence goes on from CAIGRS010029596.1 coordinate 389, forward strand.
AAGGATAAGAGCAGGAAGGTGGTTTTGGAAGAAGACCCATTTGCGCCCAAGATCATGGCGGTTCCTTTACTGAAAGGCTTCAAATAGCCGATGATAGAAGTATAAGACGAAGTCACAGATCTGTTTAACCACCTGCGGACCTTCACTGATTTAACGAGACTCTATGCAGCTTGAATGCAGTGGTGTGCATGTCTTTTTCCCAGCACTCAAAAGAGAGGCCAGAGACTAGGTGGCCGCTTTAGCACCCCGATCTATAAAAATATTTGATGAGCTCTCTAGAGTTTTGTGGCTTACTTCTTGAGTAGTTAGAGGAAGAGGAAGACAACCATTGGATTGATGTAGGTTGTACAAGAGAAAGATGAATCTTTGTAGGAGTAATTAGCTAGGTTCAACCAGGTGACACTGTCATAAAGGATCTTCAAATGTCTGCAGGTGTAATAGCGTTGATGAACATGACGTGAAATCGGGCATTTAAGATGTTACTCTCCAAAAATCCTATGGAATCTATGCATAACCTGCTGAAAAGGGTGACAAATACGCCGATGTAGGAGGAAGTAGAGAAGGTCACGAAAAAACTCAGAGAAGGATGAGAGGTAGAAGGTCACAAGCAAATGCCAAGTGATGAGCTCAATGAAAAAGGAAAGCCGAAGAACGAGTCCATGAACAAAGTGGTACGCTTAAGATCGATCCATCAAGCAGAGGCGAGAGGAGGTTTAGGCCTCCACTCCTTTAAATACTCCGTAGGCAAAGTTGATAATGGACATTAGAGATATGAAGGAGCTTGACTGGCCAAAACCAATGATAGCGTCCGCTGGCAAGGGAGACAAGAGCCGATATTGCCACTTCCATAGGGACCATGGGCATGGCACAGAAGAATGCATCCATTTGAAGGAGGTGGTTGATCATTTCCTGAATCGGGGGCTCTAACTAAGTACGTAAAGAATGATTGAGGCAAGCAAAAGGTTGACGATCGCCCACGACCTATGGCCGGTGTAATAAATGTGATAACTGGAGGATCACAGCAGGCATGGATTCAAACTTGTCCCTAAAGAGTTATGCTCACATAGTTGGGGTCTGCTATGTTCAGAAGGAGGCGAGGTTCAATCAAAGCATCACTTTTAGTAATGAAGATTTAATTGGCGTAATAACCCCCATGACGATGCTTTGGTGGTCGTCGGTGACATGGCGAATTATGATGTCAAAGGGTGTTGATTGATGGTGGTAGTGCGACAAATATCTTTACTTGGGAAGCATTTGTGGGATTGAGAATTTCCTTGAAAAGATTGAAAGCAGTATCCGCACTTCTCCAAGGATTCAAAAGAGCTATCATCATACCAAAAGGAGCTGTGAAGCTCCCAATGACATTGGGCATTTATCCTGCAAGTGTGGTGATCCTGTCAAATTTTTTTGTTGTCAAGACCCTCATGGTATATAATGCAATCTACGGTCGACCTCTGCTAAATGTTGTTGGAGCCATTCTTTCCACTTATCATCAAATTATGAAATTCTCGGTAGTTGTGGTATCAGGTGTGTGAGGGACAACCAACAATCTTAAAGAAAGTGTTATATTGATAGTATACAAGTTAAGGGATCTCCACCAATTATGATAATGGATCTCGAGCCTCTAAAGGAAGAATCGAGCCCATCGATATGACATAAAAATCCTAGTGGCAGAAGGACGTGAATTTAATATTGGGGCAAACTTGAAGTCGAAGAAAAGAGATGAATTGGTGAATTGTTTGTATGTCAATTTGGACGTTTATGCATGGTGCTCAAATGATATTCAAGGGATCGACCCATCAGTTACTCAACATCGTCTTGGTGTTTCACCAGAGCTAAGCCTGTAAATTAGAAGAAAAGAAACCTTGCCCCGGAACGGCAGGCTGTGGCGAAGACAGAAGTTGAAAAGCTGTTGCAGGAAGGGTTAATTAGGGAGGTGGTTGGCGGATGTCGTTCTAGTAAAAAAAATTGAATGGAAAATGGCGTATGCATGTAGATTACACTACATTGAATAAAGTGTGTTCGAAAGACTCATACCCACTACCCATAATAGATCACTTGGTGAATTCCACGTCTGGTCACGAGCGATTAAGTTTTTTGGATACCATTTCTGGGTACTAGTAGATCTCCATTGCTGAGCCGGACCAGAGAAAATCTCTTTCATAATCGATTCTGGGACATACAGTTATACTAATATGCTATTTTATTTAAAAAATTCCAGAGCAACCTATTAGAGGATGGTGAATAAGGTCTTCAAAGACCTAGTTGGGAGTGTTATTGAAGCATATGTAAATGACATGGTCATCAAGAGTACCAAGACCAACATCATGTGACTGATTTACAAAAAGTGCTCAACGTCGCCAGACAAAATACACTAAATTTCAATCCAATGTGTTTTTGGAACAGCGGGTGGGAAGTTCCTGGGTTTTACTATAACACAAAAAGGCATTGAAGTAAACCCAGATAAGATTCGATCTATTCTAGAAATGAAAAGCTCTGAGATTAGGAAGGACGTTCAAAGGCTAACATGTAGAGTAGCGATGTTGAATCATTTCATGAGTTGAGCAGCACATAAGTGCTACCACTTTTTCAAGGCAATTGGGGGCTTTACCAACTTTGAACGGACCAAAGAGTGTAAGGAGTCTCTTCTTTGAAACAGTCACTACAACAACCACCGATCCTGACTAGGCCATATGCTGGGTATGTGCTGTGTTTATACTTAGCAGTATAAAAGTAAGCAGTCAGTACGGTGCTAATGAAGGAGTTTTCAATGGTACAGAAGCTAATCTACGATGTGAGCCAAGTGTTGAGACGAGCGGAAATAGGGTATAACCTCGCAGAACAATTAGTGTTTGTGCTCATTGTGGTAGCCAAAAGGTTAAGGCCATACTTTGAGTCTCACACCGTACAAGTCATGACGGATCAACTCGTCAAGTAGATTCTGCATTAAGCTGAAACTTTCGAGAGGTTGCAAGTGGACAGTCGAGTTAAGTGAATTTGACATCGAGTTTAAGCCAAGAACGGTTATCAGGGCACAAGCGCTGGTGGATTGTATTACAGTACTTACAACCAGCTTGACTATCCCTTGCGACAAGAAGCGGTTTGAAAAATCTTTGTGGATGGGTCCTTGTAACGTGAATGATTCGGCCAGAGTCTGAAAAGTTGGAGTATTCTTTGCGCTTCGAGTTCCCGACAACAAATAATGATGACGAGTACGAGGCAGTAATTACGGGCATGAGCTGGCAGCCAGGCTTGGGGTGTCATCAGTAGTAATTTGCAGTGACTCTCAGTTGATAGTTGGACAAGTGATGGGAGAATTTGAAGTAAGAGATGAACGAGCTGACACTTTGTCCAAGCTTGAGTTCGCAAACTTAAAAAATCTGCCTAGCAAAACAAATGCACAAATCTTGCGACAGCCGAGCATTATGCACATAGTTCACATAGCCAACACGGAACATGAAAAAAGTTGAATGGACTAGTTGATCGATTACCTAGTGGAAGATAAACTGCCAAAAGATGTACCTGAGGTGAGGAGACTAAAAACTCGAGCAACTTTGTTCACAATCATCGATGGACAACTCTACAAACGAGGATTCACCATCCCGTACTTAAAGTGCTTGCGCCCAATTAAGGTGTAGGTGGTGCTATTCATGATACATGCGAGAGTCTGTGGTGATCATCAAGGGGAGAATGCCCTCGCATTCAAAGCTCTACGACATGGGTACTATTGGCCCACGATGAAGGAGTGTGCCAAAATGTTGGTAAGAAAGTGTGATACATGTCAGCATCGTGGGAATTTGATTCATATTCTAGACGAGCTACAGTCATCTATTTTAGGGTATGCCATTTCTTTCAATGGGGGACGAATATTCTGGGGTGCCTACGGCCAAAGGACAGAGAAATTTCTTGCTAGTAGCTATTAACTATTTCATCGAATGGGTAGAGGCAGAATCTTTGGCCATAATTACGATGACTAAAGTACAGAGTTTCATTTGGAAAAATATTAAATGCAAGTTTGGTATACCTAGAGTCCTCATTTCCAACAATGGCAGACAGTTCGACAATCACGGCTTCAATGCCTTCTGTGCAAGTTATCACATAGATTATAGACATACTTTTGTTGCTTACCCCAAGTGTGATAGGCAAGTGGAAGTAACAAACCGAGCGATATTACGGGATCTAAAGACGAGGTTGGAAAAGGAAAAGAGGTTTTGGGCAAATGAATTACCTAACTTGTAGTGAGCAAATCATACGACCCCGAGAGAACCAACAAAAGAAACACCTTTCAAATTATCTTTTGGAATGGAAGCTGTTATCCCAGTGAAAATCCTAAGTGAACCGGCATGATGAAAGTCAAGAGGTTGACGTTACGGCTACCAGTGTAGAGCTCAACTTACTTGAGGGGGTAAGAGAGAAAGCAACTATCAGGATGGCGGCTTACGAGCGAAGGGTCGCTAAATACTTTAATAGAAGGGTGAGACCTGGAGTTTTTCAACCGAAAGATCTCGCACTAAGGAAAATAGCAGCAGTAGGGCACCCTTCTTCCAATCTGGGACCACATTAGGAAGGACCATATGAGGTGATTCACAGACTTGGAAAATGGGCCTATAGTCTAAAGGACTTGAAATGAAAACCACTGGGTATATCGTGGAACACATAGCATCTCAAGTACTATAAATAGATCGGCAGGCAGGGATTTCAAATCAAGTGGTGTCCTTTGTAAATAAAGTCGTTAGTGTGTTTTATGAATTTTCTTAATGTAGTGTTTAACGTATTTGTAATTATAGTCACTAGGATTCTTTATTGGTTTCCTGGATGTAATGCCTGTTACGGATACATTCTATTGTAATCATTTAATGAAAGGCGTAAGAGGCGATGGATGATAAGGGCACTAAGGAAGGGCCAGTCTAGCTGGGACGTCTCAAAGCGCCTACTGAGTCTCCAAATCTAGGTAAGTTAAATGTCAGCATGGGAACTTGATTTGTTATCGATTGAAATGAGTGCTGCAAACTTCCTTCAATGACTCGAGGTAGAATACGGGATAACGGTGAGCAATGAATCAAAAAAATTGGTTTGCTCAAATTTGCTCTACGATCTGGTGGTGAGTTTTCAAATCCAAGAAAATATTAAAGCTCAAAATCACTAGGCCTCGTACTCTACAATCTTAAATCGCTTGACATATAGCGGTCAGTAATAAAGCCAAAAAATTGGTTTGCTTAAAAACAATTTATGGTCGTGATGTGAGCTTGAATATCTTAGATTTAGGGGCTCCGATCTCTCTTCCTTTGCATTGAGCTAAAAGCCTATAGAAACCCGAAGGGTGTTCGAAAAATAACCACTCCTTGGTATAATTGATTGATGCCACCATCGCCTTTCCCTCGTATGAATGTAAGACGTTAGCATAATCGGATGACGATTTATACTTCTCCACAGATGGCTCAAGGTCCTTAGCATGCTCCATTGAAGCTTTCTATCACTCCACCACCTCCTCGAGAGCTCAAGCTAAAATAGATTGCAGGTTATCAATTTTCATCTCTTGCTCGTGAGTCCGGGCCTCTAAAGCATCAAGAGACTTCTTTAAAGAAGAAACTTAATTTTTGTAGTGGTGAGCTTCCTTCTTCTTTTCTTCCGCAAGAACTTTTAATGTCGATGATTGATGGCAGCTCAGCTCAACAAGTTCAGTTTGTAAGATTACAACCTAACAAGTAAAGAGGCAAAATGATAAACAACCATTAAGCATGCTCGAGAGAATAAACCAACAAAAATGATTAAGTATAGCAGGATGCATACCCTCTGAGTGTAGATTGCCAAAAACTTTCTACGTCATCAACATTTTGCTTGGCGATTGCTCTGGTACGGGTAAGTATAACCAAAGACCTGAGCACTCGGAATAGCCCTGAGTAAGGAAAATCCAAAATCTGGGAGGGGAAGGGCTTGAACCTGGCACGACTTGAGCTGTCCCCTCTAGTCTTGGGCGGTGGAATAGATTCAGCGAGGTAATCAATGGTTAGGATGTCTCTTCGATGTCATGATACATTGCCTCTCCATCAGTAATTTTATTTTTAATGGAATCGGAGTTAGGTCGATACCACTCTCGTGCCCGTACTCGAGTATGGAGTCCATGGTCTCCTCCATGTCGAATTTCATACCTGCATATAAATCCCTCATCGCTCCCCGGTCCGGGCAGAAACTTCAATACCTCATCTAAATCAAAGTCCATATCTGCATGCACAAGATTGAGTTTATCAGGCAAAACAAGAGAGAATAACAAGTAAGAAAATATACAAGTGTAAAAGCACGAGGTGACAAGAAGACTTACTGGTAGGTCGACCAATCCCCATTATCAACATATTCCTCATAGTCAAAACTGACTCAAGATCGGGTGCAAGGGGAGGTGTATCAGTCACTTGCTGGATTTACGCTATTAGAAGATGAATAAGCTCGACTTGACTATTAAAAAGACGGATTTGATGATGTCTCCAATTGGCGTTGAAAGAGAATTGAATCTCAGACGGTCGAATAAAGAATAACCGAGATTTTCACCCGCTGTTGAGATTCCTAAATTTGGGAAAGAGTAAGGGGACTTTAGATGTGAAGAAAACAAATGCATTATACTGAATTAGCTCATGCATCTCAAAGACATAACTAAAGAGGTCTACTAAGAGTAAGATCTTCTTACTAAGGCAAACGTACAAGAAATACAATGCCTTCCTCCACGCGTTAGGGTTTATTTGACTAGGGGTGAGGTGAAATTCGTTAAACATTGATATGAAAAAGGGATGGTTGGGGAATCAAAAGCCACAATCCATAATGTCTTTGTATACATCAATCTCACGGGGGTCGGACCCTAGAAGCCTTTCTTGGGCCTATGGACACTATAGATATAATTGTCAATATGATCGAATTTCCTAAGTGATTTTGTCCAGTTTAAGTTGGGGATTATAAAGACTATAGCATTTTGGAATCTCAAGAACCACCACTTCGCCTGGAAGATCTTGTCCAATTTTCAAGTTTTGGTTCAAATACTTATGAACCAATGTGTTTCTTGAGAGAACTTGGTTGGAAAGCATGAAGTTCAGTCGAATGGGAACCGACCAGCGGTTATTATGAACACTACCAACCGTTGTAAAGGTAGAGATCCACCACTCAAGATGTGGGGGGTTGTGGGAGGTATTATGTGGGACACGTGTCACGATAACCGCCCGACAGTTATATGGCTTCAAACATCTACAAATATTCTTAAAACAAGATAGGTACGGATCTTGAAACTCTAGCTGTTTGAATACCCTTTCTATTTCCTCTTCATACGTTCCAAAACAACCTACTAATTCTCACGATGAAGGTATAACGGGAGAAAAAGCCTCAACCTCATTTTTGCAGGTAACGTTCGTTCATCAGAGTAGTTGAAATACCTTGCACCGTAAAGAGAACGCGGAGTCTAATTTCATAACTATTTCAAAATCCATCAAATGGATAAACAAATAGGATCTATCAATTCATCACACTCTTTTTGGATTTTTTATTGATTTGCTAACTTCCCTTAGGCAGACCATTGAATGAGAAAACATATTTAAGGTTGACAGGATTAAGATCGAATGGTGTATAAGTTATCGATGAAGGCTGTCCTACCTTAAGCTATAGTCCCTTTGTCTGGAGCGAGCAAAATAATAAATGATGACAATAACTATAACGGTTTGTCATTTTTATGCATGTTTAATTTGTCTTCTATATTTAGATTTTGTGGTTTTTATGTCGCATAATACGATATGTAATAATGTGGGTACTCACTATTGTGGTCCAAAATTACTTTCTTGTTTCGTCGTCTTTTTTAACCCTATATATTCCTGTAAATCAATAATGTGAAGTAGTACAAGAAAATATCCTATGCTCTTTGATGTATGTATCGCTTGGTGTAATGAGATGACATACTACGGATTCAATTTTCGATCGTAGTACTCGTGATAATAAGAGGACTCAATCCAAACAAAAGAGAAAACATGGACCGAATTACAGAAGTGAAACTACAATTTTTAGCAATTTGGGATATACTAATTTGATTAAAATTGTGGTTCATATCAACTGGGACTCTATTTTAGACATAAATCAAGACCTATAAATATGATTCTTTTCATTCAATTAAATGGGGAGACTAGATATACAATCTTGAGGCTAAATTATACATTCATATACATAGGTTTCTTTAAATCTATACCTCAATTTGGAATTCGAAGATTGAAAAACATAATTGGCCATGAGATAAACAATAAATCGATGAACAATTGAAAGTCCTTGATTAATATTCAGTTGCTCAATATTGAGATTGAAAAGATATATATTTGTCTAGTTCATGCAATAAGTAATATAAATTTTGATAAGAGATTGAGGAGTGAATTGTCCAAATGGTCACTCAACTTTATGTCATGCTTCCAATGGGTCACTAAACTTTAAAAAATTACCAAATTCATCACTGAACTTTGTAAAAAAGTTTTCACGAGGTCACTAAACTTTAAAAATCACTCCATTCATTACTGAACTTTGAAACAAGTTTCTAAGGGATCACTAAACTTTGCAAAATATTTCCTAGGAGATCACTGNTTTCCTAGGAGATCACTGAATTAGTTACCCCTACGAAACATTTTACAAAGTTCAGTGATGAATGGGGTGATTTTAACAATTCAGTGACCTCATGAAAATCTTTTACAAAGTTCAATGATAACTTGGGTGATTTGAAAGTTTAATGACATTTTGAAAGCATGGCATACAATTGAGTGACTATTTGAGCAATTCACTCAGAGATTGAGAGACACTTTAAAATTTATGCAATCATAATTGAATTACTAAATGATATCTTTTTAAATGTGTATGAATTTACATAGAAATATAGTAAATACAGGCATGTGGATAGGGTTAATTGTGCTCGAGAGAGATTACAAACTAAAATGGATTATTTCGATCGTTAATACATATGGAAAACAAGTTGAACGAACTTGGATTATATAAATGTTAAATAACCTAAGTGAAATTGAAATTTCTAACTACTTAATCCTAAAGGTTTTCACAAACTTCTTAAACTTTCATAGCCTAAATTAATTTAGTTAAAAATATAAAGTATTGAATTTGATAATTGGTTACTAAATAAATTTAGATTGGAGCTAGAATATGATAAAATTAGTAGCAAATACTTAGATCTTGTGGGTACTATATACTTGAACTCAAAAGCTCATTGTTACTATTTTTTACGATTCGTACACTTTTAGAATCACGTGATCGATGAACAGTTGTTTAAGGTCCATATTTCAGGCCGTGTCCAAGAGTTTGTCATACATGAAAGAAGGTTGTGAGACTTCACCAACAAATGACAATTGTCATTAATATCAGATTCACCTTCATATATCCAGCTAAAAAATTAAATTGTCTTTCCTTAGAAGTGAAAGGATGCAATGATAATCAAATTTTTCCGATGTTATTATGTCGACAACCTTGAACACAACTAGCTTACTCGCATGGTAAATTTGGATTAAGCACCTCAAAGTATTATAAGCCCTTCACTAAAGACATAAGATTTTAGTTATGCTGTGGGTACAGGAACCCCACCGATACTTCACAATAGAGGGGGATGGTGAGATTTTTTTGACAATTTTTTATTACCTTGGATGGGCCCTCCCCATGTGAGTGTGTTAAAATTTCAGTGAAACTTATTTATATACATATGGCTTTGTTCATGAGATTTTAATGAACTTTTATATCTGAACATATTTCTAATGAGACATTCATAAATCTCAACCAATTTTGAGCAGAAAAAGACATATTTGGTAAGATATGCTAGGCAATATTAGACCTAGATATAATTAATGGAAAAATGAATTAAAATTATGTTAATATTTCGTACACATCTATTTAATACAGTCAACCTAATATGGTTGGGCTTTAATATGACGATGTTTCACACTGAAATAGTCAACTCCAAACATGTCAAAACTTGTGACTTTTAACCCGTCGATATATCTTACATTGTATATAAAAGCCACCCCAAAGGCAGAGAGCCCTATTCCAATATTTTCTTTCACTTTATTCACAAACACCATTTTAAGATCTTTCAAATCCATCAAATGGAAAAATTAGAAAATAGGCTCTATCAATTCATCGCACTCTTTTTCATTTGTTTAATGATTTGCCAACTTTCCTTAGGCAGACCATTAAATGAGAAGACAGATTTTAAGGTTGACAGGATTGAGGTTGGAATGGTGTATGATCTACCAGTGAAAGCCATGCTTGCTAAGGATATAATCCCTCCGTCCGGACCGAGCAAAGGAATCAACCATGATAATAACTAGAATGGATTTTCGTTTCCCTGCATGTTTAATTTGTCTTCTACACTACATATACTAATTTTTGTGCTTTTTTTGTTGCGTAAAATGATAGGTAATAATGTGAATGCTTACTATTGGGTTTTTGTTAATGGCAAAGGTGATTTGAGATTGTGTTATAATATCATAATCCTTTTAGTAGTTATCATAATCTGATGCGAATTACTGGATCATGCTTATGAGATTATAATTTTCTTGGATTTCGTAAATCTCAAGTGGATTATATGGGATTTAATCAATTAATTTTTGGTAAGTTTGTGGTGCTAAAATTTGTTCATAATATTTAATAAAAATGTCACCAAAACTTGCAGTTAATTTAGTACTGAAACGCTTGAAGAAGACGTAACTAAAACGCAATTTGGGAGTGTGTACGTGCGTGTTGCAGTCAAGATTCATAAAGAGCCATGATCTCGAAAAACAACTCCGAAAAAAATGGGTCTCGTGTATTATGTAATGAATTAATATAATGAAATTATAGTTTAACTATATAAGTTCTGTTGGAATTTGGTTAGAGAATGAAATTAAGTTTGAAAAAGTGATTTTTGTATCAATTTCGACCAAATATTCGGACTTGATCCGATAGTCATATTATAAATATAATAGACTATCTTGTTCTACTTTTCAAGTAGATCGTCGTTGTATATTTGAAATCTTAAAATCAATTTCGGATAAATGAAAAATTTTGGTCCAAAGTTGGAAAAAGGATATATGGGCTGAGAAATAACTAATTATATCGCTTGTCTATCGCTCTAGCGACAAGCTAGAGAGAGAAGCTCTAATGAAAATGTGTCATGTCACTCGAATGAGAAGTCAATGACAGGCTAACGACAGCAAATGTTGCTACCTTTGGTAAAGATTGTTGGGTATGGGGCGCAGCGTTTCATTCACAACATTTCCTCTTCTATATAAAGGACCCTTTTGACGTCCATTAAGCATCTCATATCATTTGCATTGAGTATTACATCAAAAACTCTAGCAAATTACTCTTCAAAAGTCATTCTAAAACCTTTTTTTTCGTGTAGAGAGAAAATTTCGTTTTAAGTTCGTTGTTGCTTGTAGTTTGAAGTGCTTCTACCACAAATTGTATCTGTTGTATCTTGAGAGATAAGTGTCATAGTCCGTGCTTCTACCATAAGTTGTATCCGTTGTATCTTGAGAGAGAAGTGTCATAGTCCGTTAGCACCGTTGCGGGGCAATAATGTCTTAAAGAGAAAGTATTTTCATTTGCCTCGAATTTCGATTTTTATTTTGTTTTTCTTCTTCTTACCTTCTTTTTCCTATTTTCTAGACTTTAATTACGATCCTGCGAATTAACTCGAATATTTTATTTGCCTTAACAATCATTTACATATACTTACCGCCCTAGCAAACTTAAGACAATACCTGTTTTTGGTTGTTACAACCTTTCTTCATCTTTGGAATAAACATTTGTGTGCTATTCTTTTCTTTCTATATTTTTGTACGTTGAACTTCTATTTATAATAGAAATGAATCCTGTTGAAACTATTTCAAGTCAAACAACAAATGGTATGGACCATGTGGTTTCGCCTTTGGCTATACCTATATTAAACTCTCACATCCCACATAAAAACTGGAAAAGTTAGGAGGTGTGGATGTTAAAAGATGGCAATAAAAGATATTATTTTATCTTGCTACTTTGAATTTGGCAAAGTTTCTAAAAGAAAGAGCTTCTTTTGTACAAGAAGGAGAAAATAATCGTGAGTCGATTATTGCGTTAGATGCATGGAAGCATTCGAATTTCCTTTGCAAAAATTATATCCTAAACAGATTGGAAAATACATTTTATGGACTGTATAGTTCAATGGATTCGGCTAAGGAACTATGGAATTTGTTGGAAAAGTACAAGACTGAGGATGCCGAAATAAAAAAGTTCATTGTTGGCAAGTTTTTGAACTACAAAATGGTAGACTCCAAAACCGTGCTAAGTCAAGTACAAGAACTTCAAATTCTACTTCATGATATACATGCTGAAATGATGGACTTGAGTGAGTCCTTCCAAGTTGCAGACAACATTGAGAAACTCTCTCCTATGTGGAGAGATTTTAAGAACTATCTCAAGCACAAATGCAAAGAGATGAATTTGGAGGAATTGATAGTCCGATTGAGGATCGATGAATATAATAGAAACACCGAAAGTAAACCTATTGTTCAACTTGGAACAATTTTTGTTGAAACTGGTTTGAAGGTTGTCAACAAGAAACAAAAGATCTTCGATGTGGTACCAAAAAGAGACAACTCCAAGAAAGCCAAAAAGTTTAAAGGCAACTTTTACATTGTGGAAAAGCTGAACATCATAATGAATGTTGAAAGCATAAGAAGAATGCAAAAGCAAATGCGTTTGAATAAGACACCATTTCTGAAGGGATACATGAGATGAATCTTTCATCGGTTGTTTCTGAATGTAACAATATTCGAAATTGAAGGGAATGGTGGGTTGATACTGGTGTTACCCGTCGCATTTGTGCAACAAGACCGTGTTCTCTAACTACAAAAAGTTAAATGGAGAACAACTTTTATGAGAAATTCTGCAGGTTTTAAAGTTGAAGGACAAGGGAAAGTTACTTTGAAGATGACATCCGGTAAAGAAATCGTCATCAACAATGTCCTACATGTACCAGACATTCGTAAAAATCTTGTATCAAGGTCTCTACTTAGCAAAAATGACTTAAACTTGTATTCATATCCGATAAATTTGTACTCATTAAGAATGAGATGTATGTTGGTAAAAGATTCTTACAATTGGAATGTTCTTACAATTGTACCAAAACAAAGCATTATGAATAAAACTATGAATCCTACCTATATGCTTGACTTGTCTTGTTTATGTCATGGTCGATTAGAACAAGTCAATTATAAATCTATGAGCAAACTTATGAATCAAAGTTTAATTTCAACACTTAAGATTGATCCTAATCATATGTGTGAAGTATGCCTTGAAGCAAAGTTGACCAAAATACATTTTCACTCAATTCAAATGAACATTACACTTTTAGAGTTAATACATAGAGATATATGTGACTTGAAATTTGTTCAACCTAAAGGTTGTAAGAAATACTTTGTAACTTTCATCTATGATTGTACAAAGTATTATTATATCTTTATACTAAGAAGTAAATACAAAGCCTTAGATGTATTTAAATATTATAAGATGAAAGTTGAAAATCAACTTGGTAAATGAATAAAAAGTATTCGTAGTAATAGATGTGGTAAATATGGGACACCTTTTGAAGAACATTATTCCGAACATGGAATCATTTATCAAACAACGGCACCTTAGTCACCTCAATCAAATTGTGTTGCTGAACGAAAAAATAGAACTCTTAATGAGATGATGAACTAAATGTTGATAAGTTTGGGTCTACCTCAAAACTTGTGGGAGAAGTTATTTTATCGGTAAATATCATTTTTAACAAGATATCCCTTAGAAAAATGGAAGAAACTACATATGAACTATGAAAATGCCATCCTCCTTCTTACCAATACTTGAAAGTGTGGGGGGTTTAGTTAATATTGAAGTACCTAAGCCTAAATAAGTGAAAATTGGTCCTAAAATGATTAATTGCATATTTTTTGGGTACGCCAATAATAGTAGTGCATATCGTTTCCTTGTACATAAATATGATTAAGAAATGCATCATTTTTTTGAGAATACTTTTCCATATAAAAGTAAGAAAAATGCAAGTTCAAATAAGAGAACTTATGATAGTGTAAATGGCACTCACAGGAGAAAGAACCAAGGCATAGTAAAAGAGCTACAATATCCATTTCATTTGGCCTAGATTTTCTAACCTATACGGTAGAAAATGAACCAAAGACTTTCGATGAAGCAATGTCTACACCAGAAGTACCGCATTAGAAAGAAGTTATCAATAGCGAGATAAATTCTATAATGCAAAATCATACTTGATAGTTAGTAGATTTACCTTCTAGGAACAAGCCTTTAGAGTGTAAATGAATTTTCAAAAGGAAACTAAAACATGATGGATCCATTGACAAATATAAAGCTAGATTAATTGTCAAGGGATATAGGCAAAAAAAGGACTTGACTTCTTTGATACCTGCTCATTCGTAACTAGAATCACATCAATAAGGTTGTTACTTGTTATTACAGCATTATATAACCTTGAGGTTCGTCAAATGAATGTAAAGATAATATTCTTAAATGGTGAGTTAGAAGAAGAGATATACATAGAACAACCCGAATGGTTCGTCTATGCTAACCACAAACGAAAGGTTTGTAAACTAGTTAAGTCCTTATATGGTTTGAAACAAACTCCTAAACAATAACATCAAAAGTTTGACAAAACAATGTTGACTAATGGGTTTAAGATAAATGAGAGTGACAAGTGTGTATACATGAAACATACACAAAAGGCCTACGTGATTGTATGTCTATATATAGACGACATGTTGATAATGGCTAATAGTCACGAAATAATGCTAAACACCAAGAGAATGTTAACAAAATATTTTGATTGAAAGACTTTGGTATGACTAATGTAATATTAGGGACTAAGATCTCTAGAACATCAGAAGAAATTATACTTTCCTAACCTCATTACATTGAGAGTATACTTAAAAGGTATAATGCAATTGAGGAAAGTCTTATGAAACCCCCATTGACACAAGTTTATACTTAGTAAAAAATACAGGTAAATGTGTGTCACAACTAATGTATTCACAAGTTATAGGTAGTCTTATGTATATTACAAACTGCACTCGACCGGGCATAACATTTGTAGTAAATAAACTTAGTAGATTCACAAGTAATCCAAGCTATGATCATTGGAATGCTTTAACAAGGGTTCTTAGATATTTGAAGTATACTTTAACCTATGGGTTACAATTCACAAAATATCATGTGGTATTAGAAAGATATTGTAATGTGAATTGGATATCCGATTTAAATGATTGTAAGTCTACTAGTGGTTATGTATTTACCATTGGTGGAACTGTTATATCATGAAAATCGACAAAGCAAACTCGTATAGATCGATCAACGATGGAATCAGAGTTTATTGCTTTGGACAAAGGCGGAGAAGATGCAGAATGGCTTTGTAACTTCTTGAAAGATATTCCATGTTAGCCTAAGCCGGTACCTGCAATTTGTATACATTTTGATAGTAAATTGGCTATTGGAAGATCTCAAAGCAACATATATAATGGTAAGTCTAGACATTTACGTCGTAGAGACAATGCTATTAAGCAATTGATCTCTAATGGTATCCTCTCCATGGATTATATGAAATCAAAGGATAACATCACCAATCCATTTACTAAAAGTTTATCAAGAGAACAAGTACGTTGCCTATCGAAATGAATGAGATTAAATCCTACTACGTAAGGATTTTTGTAATGGTAACCCTACCTTGTTGAGTGGAGATCTCGAGATCTTGATTCGAGGTGACAACCAAGTTATGAAAATTCAATAAAGCACTTGGAAAAATATTTTCGAACTCATTCCTATGATAATTAAAAGTGCTTTCTGTAGAATGTTAGTGTTAAAATATCCTTTTAATGATTTCAATATCTTGATCAAATCAAGTGGAGTTGGATAGACTACTCTTAATAGGAGGTCACCTATGTAAGTGTGAAGTAGGGCTGCCTTAATGAAAATTGTTCAAAGGTTGAAATATTCTAAGCACTTGTGAAACCCAAAAGTGGTTAATGGCCAAAATGAACCAATTCATGAGAATCATAAACGATTTAAGAAATACATCTGTGTGAATATTATTATCTTGGTTTACACGAACGGATGAATGGTTCAAGACTTCACGTTCACCAATTAACCAAGTAAATCTGATAGTATTTCACTAAGTAAGGTTCAAGGTTGGAAGTCACCTAACCTGATGCAGTGTTTTCCTGATCTCTCTCTAAAATGCATCATATTTATGCATAACATGAGCAATAAGCTTAAAAGTAAGTAGTGGGGATTGTTAGAATTTGGTTTAGATAATGAAATTAAGTATGAAAAAGTGACTTTTGTATCAACTTTGACCAAATATTCAAACTTGATCCGATAGTCAAATTATGAATATAAATAGACTAACTTGTTATACTCGTCGAGTAGATTGTCGTGGTATATCTGGAATTTCAAAATTAATTTCGGATGAATGAGAAATTGCGGTCCAAAATTGGATAGAAAATATGATATACGGGCTGAGAAATTGCTAACTCTATCACTCGAGCAAGCATAAAGGACCATTTGGACGTCCATTAAGTATCACATATCATTTGCATTGAGCATTATATCAAAAACTCTTGCAAAATACTCTCAAAAAGTCATTCTAAAACTGTTTTTTCATGCAAAAAGAAAATTTCGTTCTAAGTTCGACGTTGTTACGTGGTTTGAAGTGCTTCTATCACAAGTTGTATCCGATGTATTTTGGGAGACAAGTGTCATAGTCTGTTAGCACCATTACAGGACAATATTGTCTTAAGGCGAAAGTGTTTTTACTTGTCTCGAATTTCGGTTTTCATTTTGTTTTTATTCTCCTTAACTTATTTCTTTCCATTTTCTAGAGTTTAATTACGTTCCTGCGAATTAAACTTGAATATTTTTTTTGTCTTAACAATCATTTTTGTTGGGTTTTTTGACACCCAATAAATTCGGGCGATGATGTAAAACCGATGTTGGATAAATTAT
>CAIGRS010029619.1:0-10267 GCA_903798395.1 Fraxinus floribunda
TTGGCAATGTGTAGGTGAAACTGGCACTTCCAAACCAATCAAATCCCGTGACCTCTCCAACATATCCTCTAAAAGAGGATCAAAGTATATAGAACTATCAATCATGGTAGGACTGCTAATCAGATCCGAAGATTGAGCAACTGGCTGATAATCTAATCTGGAAACTAGTTGGCTATGATGACCCACTCGAGTGGGAGCAACTGTTAACTGGTTCGGAGGTAAAGAGGTAGGACTATGTGGATAAGCAGTACTAGTAATAGGTGGGGCAGTGGAAGTAGTAACTGTCTGATCGGCAATAACTGTGGTA
Source organism: Fraxinus floribunda (assembly GCA_903798395.1). Classification (NCBI taxonomy): domain Eukaryota; kingdom Viridiplantae; phylum Streptophyta; class Magnoliopsida; order Lamiales; family Oleaceae; genus Fraxinus; species Fraxinus floribunda. The sequence continues at coordinate 308 of CAIGRS010029619.1, forward strand.
ACCGGGATACTGGGAATAGTAGAAGTAATATTCTTGGAAGTGCTATTTTGTCTCTTCTGATTGCGCTTGACCGGCGTCCATCTCTGGCGAGGCAGAGTCGCAGTCTCCTTTGCCTTACCCTTATCCTTAGCAAAAACAGGGGGAGCCTTAGAAGTATGTTCAATAGCTATGGGTACCCCAGGTGGTGGAACAGGATGCGAACCACTAGAGCATTTATCATCCTTATTTCCAAAATGTTTGCATCTGAAGCAAAAGTCGGGCACCTTATCATATATGACGGGCTGCCAATATCCTCCCCTCTTCTCCCTCTCAATCCATACACGATTAAGGAGTTTACATTCTAGATTAACCTCAATATAGACTCTCACTTCACTGGGTCGATGAAGATCAGAAATAGCTTCGTTAATACGAAGCGAAAGACCAATGGCCTTAGCTATAGCAAATAGTACGCTCTTAGCGCGAAAGTGGATAGGGAGTAGGAGGAATGAAACCCAAACAGGAGCAATAGGGACCTCATACTAAGGACTAAAATTGGGGGTCCACTTGACAACCATCAATATACCAAGTGGGTTTGAGAAATAATCGTGAGTAATCATCCTCGTGTGCCATGTGTATAATAATGTGTNGGAGCAATAGGGACCTCATACTGAGGACTAAAACTGGGGGTCCACTTGAAAACCCTCATAGGACAACTATCAATATACCAAGTGAGTTTGAGGAATAATCGTGAGTAATCATCATCGTGTGCCATGTGTATAATAATGTGTACATCATCAATTAAGCCAATTTCATAATAACCAATAAATTCAAAGCGCATAAAGTTCTCACGTACCTTGGCCATGGAGGGTTTACGATGTATAAATTTTCCTACAAGTGTGAACCTGTAGGCTTCCGCTAGGAACAGTTCATCAGATTCTTCAAAAAATATTGTAGGCCCACCATGGTGGATGTATTGTTCTTTAAAAACCAGCATATGATCTCTAGATTCCTAAGGAGCACAAAGAACCGAAGCAAAAGATTTCCTTCGAGCCCTATTAGCCTGAGTCACAATAGGTTTGTTATTAACAGCAGCTGCATAGGACTTAGGGGCATGGGTAGTAACTGGGACAACAGAAGAGTAATGGGGTCTAGATGAGATTGGGGCAAAACGAGTATCGACAACAGGAGGAGGATGAGTATTGGTACCCATTTTACGGGCATGTTGAGGCCGATTCTAAAGTTCGTTGGTAGGAAGAAAGGCAGTAACATCAGTTTTGAGTTTCAGCCGAGAATGAGGTTCAAAATTGGCGGTGAGGTTTGCCACATTATCAGCCATGTGTGTAGAACTTGGTTTGGAATTCAATTGATCATCAATGTTACCAATTGACACCTTACCCATGATCGCAGGACCTTCAATAACATTAGTACAAACAGAATTTTTTGCCAAAACCTCAACATCATTACCAATTAGAGCATTAAAATCAACATCGCATTCAAGCACTTGTGAAGATTTAATTTCATTAATTAGAACATTGATTGGCACAATTTGCTGTTAACCCATAACTATACCATCATCAATTGAAGTTTTCCCTAACGAATTAACCATTTTGGGCAGTGGAAAATAACATCATTACCAATTAGAGCATTAAAATCAACATCGCATTCAAGCACTTGTGAGGATTTAATTTCATTAATTAGAACATTAATTGGCACAATTTGCTGTTAACCCATAACTATACCATCATCAATTGAAGTTTTCCCTAACGAATTAACCATTTTGGGCAGTGGAAAATCATTAAGATCTTGAAAATTGAATTTTTCGCACAATACCTTGAAAGCAGCCAACAATTGACCATATTTGGAGTGAAATTGGCTCGGACCTAGGGCTGGGTTGGGTGCACCAAGGCTGGAGGGGGCTAGCCCAGGTGGTACGCCACCATGGTTGGCCTAGGTTGCACCGGAATTAATTTATTGCACCTGCTGCACTCGCGAGTTCGCGCATTGCACGATTCAAGTCCAGATTGAGGGTGATTGGAGCCAAGTTTGAGGGAACCCATGGCTGGGCTTGGTGCTCCAGGTGATGGCGCACCCAGCCCAGGTGGTCCGCCACCATGGGTCTCCACACCTGAGCCAAGAACTGCACATGGATGGTGCGTAGTCGCGACATGATTGTGTTTACTCTGAATTGATTGTTTTTGGTAGTGTTTTGTGGGAAATTGTTTACATAGGCTTGGTCGACTTGGTGAGGCGAGTTGACCGGTGGTAAAGTCCGGACGACGAGTTGTGGCTGTTTGACCTAATTTCAGGCAACCCACTTTGAAGCTGATTTCCAGATGAATTACTTGGAGTTAAGGGGGGTTCCTGGTATGGGATTAAAGAGGAGATCAAGGGCTTTCCATTGGAACCATTTTCCGGCGGTTTGGGTGGTTGGAGATTGCCGGAATATTGTTGCATTTTTGGGCAATTCTAGTGAGAAGGGAAAGCATTTGGGTTAGTGAGGAAGTTCTTCAGTTTTCAAACAACTTATCATCACTGATACATCAGTACATTATACTTGCTAGGACTGGATAATGTCTCCGTGTTTTAAAAATGTTTTAAAGGTACAATCAGTTCGAAAAGGTATATCTCAATTCTCCTACATCATTTGAGATGTGTTGTCCGCCTTTGACTTCCCTTCTAATTGTCATCCACTAAACTTTTGACATCTCATCATATCATCTCTTATTAACAAATAAGATAACAATAACACATACAAACGTGCGTGTGTATAATATATGGTTTATACATGCGTTTTGCTTTCTTTGGAGTTTGTCATAAATTAGGACCATGTCCAAATTCTAGAAAGGACATATTCAGTAAATGTCCCCTAATTGATTGCCTAGTCGTTAAATTTCTTTGCATAGCGGAACATTTAAAAAGTCTTTCTAAAAATAAATAAATAAACTCACTTTCAACCATACATTCTAAAACATTTTACACGCAAACTCAAATTTTTTTTACTTTTTAAATTCTCCAAAAATATCATTATTTCAAAAATTTATTTTCTCAATAAACAAATTAATAAATAAAATAATAAAATAACTCTTCTTAATGTGTATCAAACATTGACTTATTTTCTAGTGCCGGGGTAAAGAATTTTTAGTTGATAATGTCTATTAAGTATTTTTTTTTATTAAAAATTCTAAAAATAGTAGAAAATTTGTTTGATTTTACTCTTAACATCTCTCGACATAAGAAGTTATTGAACAAAGTCTCCCGCTTAGTAGAAATTAAAATCCAAATTTTAATTTAATTTAAAGTCAATAATTAAGTTTAACAACATATTTCATAAAGTTCATAACTTTTCAACAACATATCGCATTAACTTTTATCAAAATTTATTAAAAATCTGATTTTGATTTTTACCGAAGAATTAGTATTTGTATTACCAATTGTGCAATAATTTACAAGTACATAATGCATAACAATTTACAAGTACATAAACGTGACAAGAAAACAAAAATGATATAATACGTGTCGCCATACACAAAATTATTAAAATATTAGATATAACATATAAAAAATTTATTAAAAATACCCACTTACCGAAATATTGAATTGGTATTGTCATATTCCCGCAAAATGTGAGATTAGACCAAAGTCATCTCTATCTTAATGATTTTCTAAAAGCAAGATAATTTTAACGTGCACCACATGCTACGTTTGAATTGTTAATTAACACTTACAGGTATGCATTTGTAGGCAATCTCAAGGGAGGCTAAACAGTATGAACTTGGAGAAGGCAAATACTATTTGGTAGTGGTTTGGAATGCAATTGTTTGGCAATGTTTCTTCTTGGGTGCAATTCATTTTCCGCTCATCATCTCTTTTATCTGACATCATCATAACTGTTCTACTACCCATCACAGAAGTATTAACAGTTATTTTCTACCATGAAAGTTTCAAGCAGAAAAGGGCATTTCTCTTTTCCTCTCGCTTTGGGGTTTTATTTCCTATTTCTACGGTGAGATCAAACACAGCACCAACAAGAAGAATGTCAAGCATAGTGATGGCAAAAAAACCTGCCCCACCCCGAATGGGGCGAAAATAATCCACCCCAATGGGTTGGTGGGGCAGGGCGGGGAGAGGGTGCCCCGCTCCAAAGCGCCCCGAACCCGTCCCGTGAAAAACAAAAAAATTTAATTAACAGGAACTTTTTGTAAAAAAAATATATATATATATAAAAAATTAAACGGGGCAAACCCACGCCCCAAACCCGCCCCGTCTAAGGTGGGGCGGGACACGAGGCGGGGTGGGGGAGTAGTGTGGCGGGGGGTCCCCACCTGTTGCCATCTCTAGTCAAGCACGATTCAAGCCAAACTGAGTTGACTCCAACAGTTGCTCCTTGATCACTTCTATACATGGAAATGACATTGCCAATAGCTATATATTTCATTATTTATTTATTTTTTAATTTTTTGTGTTTTTGTTCCTTAATGACAGAAATTTGCACAATTATTCATATTGTTGAATCACACTGTCTTAAAACCTAAGCTATTAGAGGGAATGCATTTCATTACTCATATTTCGTCTCTAACAAGTCCCGTCTTATGCAAACATGGACAAGACAATTAACGTTGCCACCCCGTCAAATGAGATGCATGGAAAATATTAGTACATCAAGTTACCAATATAACAAGTGACTTCATATTCCTCATTGATAAAGATATCTAATAAGATATGAAATCAGTAGTCCGGATTAAAATTCCTATCCAAAGATTACGAGATTTTACACGAGCTACATGAAGGAAGCATTTTTACCTCATCAATTCATCAGATAGCCCATCATAATTTGCAAGAACACAAATTTCCATTCCACCATCTTCCTGTTTAGTAATACATAGCAAAAAGGTAGAAGACAATTCTAGTTTTGATAAAGCATATTAGTTAATGTGTAAACATGCCTGGGGAAAATGAGAGAAGGTGCATTATAGATACTCCATGTGAGAGAAATGTGTCCATGATTTTAAATGGAATGGAGACCCAGAAGGGGCGATCAAACCGAGTGTTTGCATAACTTTTATCCTTCGTTCACTCAGCAGCTCGTTAGATCTTTCTACTGAATTATTTGCCTGAGATAATTAACGTTAAAATTGTAGATCAGTTTAGATTTGGATATACTGCATCGCTAACGAAGAATATGTACTAATAGTTCATGTGTACTCACAATTTCGAGCTTACTTGGTTTTGCATTTTTCTGCATTCCCTTCTGTGCTGAAGATCTCTTGTTAAAAGGGGCACACTGTCCAAACAAAAATCACAATTCTCGTGAGATTAAATTCTGGGAAAAGGAAGTATTAACTTCAGGATAAAATAGGATAAAAACATTACCAAGTTTACAGGGTTCAAATCACTTGGCCGGGGGCGTTTCTGAACCACTTTATGATTTTGAACTTTACTTCTGAATTTGTTTTCAGTTTTCTGGGAAAGGAAGTATTAATAATAACATTATCCATACTTTTGGACATTATATAAGTAGGAGGTATAAGTTCTAAGAGAGATCATGTCTCTAATAAATCTGAAGCAACACCCGGGATGCAAAATAACTCTTAAGAGCATATTTGGCTGAGCTTGAAAAGTTTACTTTAAGCAAATAAGTAAATTTTAAAATAAATAAATTATAGGTCAAAGTTATAAATAAGTTAATAATTCAGACAGTAATTTAAGAGTTAGTTCCAAAAAGTAAATGAGATAGAAGTAAATTATTCAAACATGTTTGAAAACAAAGAGTTACTCCACATTAACTATTATTAATCTTATTTTAAGCTTAGCCAAACATACTCTTACTCTTGAATTCTAGAAGCACAATCTATACACTTGCAGAAGTTGAAGTATTTGGAATGATGTACTTGTTTACACTATCTTGCTTTCAGCTGTAGCACACCTTGCCAAGAATCTCGTGGAAGTATGCTGCAGCAAATTTGCTCACAGTAAATTTTGAATTGACTGCATATTCCCTTCCATTCAATCCTAACACAGTCACCTAAATCGTGATTCTCTAAATTTATCAGTAGGTGGCACCTCCACTTACTGGCATATATTCATTCTTATTTTATCCCTTATATACGGCCACAAACCCGTTTTAATATCCACGTTTCTGATATGCTCATCTTACGAACATTTAGACATGCTTCCTTTATAATGTTTTTATCCATTATATACGGCCACAAACCCGTTTTAATATCCACATTTCTGATATGCTCATCTTACAAACATTTTGTCATTTAACAGCTCAACGAAAAATATTATAAAGGAAGCATGTCTAATAGTTGTACAGTAGAACACACGTTTTAACCTTAACACCGGGATATATCATATAAAATGCCTGTAGCACTTCTTCACGTCATTCAGCCTGCCCTAACTCTATGCATTACATCCTCTTCAAGTCCTCGCTTATTAATAATTGAATCTAAATAGCAAAAACAATCACTCTTTGGGACAACATGATTTATGAAGAGTTGGAATTTCACATACAGCATTTGGGCATTTTTCCATATTCTCTTTCATTGTTACGTTCTGCTTCTCGAGTTTCCTGATACAAAACTATATTATCCACAACAATATGAACCCCATAAAGAGAGAAATTTCTTCAATGTAGATCAATGAATGTGAAATTTGAAAATGAAAGCTTGAACAGCGAGATGGTTACTTTATCCTACTTGATATTAGTTCTCTTTGCAAAATTTCATCTTTTGGTGTCTTACTATCTAATTTATTGAAAGTGGAGCTTTTTCCTTATCAAAAATAAAACCTTCACATGTAAAACAAGAATATTAACAATACTAACATTAATCTACACATCTGAAAAAGAGGCAAGTCACAAAGCGTTATAAGATTTATATTTCAACATTTGACTAGTACGCATTCCGTGTAGGCTCCCAACCTCCAAACCCACACGCACACCACACCAACACCCACACCCTAGTAAATAAAGAGAGAAAGAAATAGACATTCAATTCTTTTAAGATATTAGCATCGAACTCTTATTTCACTTACAGAATGCAGGGTGATTGTATCCTGGCTTTTGTTTGTTACATCTTGCTTCGGGATACTCTCTTGAGATACCTCGTCACTTGCAAATTCTGCAAGAAAAGCAATTTCTTTTTAGCACATACAACCAACAAAAACGAACTAAGTGTTATTCCCAATAAATTTGGAGTCAGTTAATATCAACCACTAAGGTGAACACTGAACAACTTAAAATATTAATACTGTGCCCCAATTTATGGCAAATACATAACTTTTAAGGAGTGGTAACACTTAACCGACATATGTTTCTTATTGAGCTGTATGCAGAAAATTGCGAAAGTTAACAAGGAAGACTGCAAGCTAGGTTTACATTTTCAATCAGAAAACACATATAACTGAGGGAGAAAAAGGAAAATTATCCACCGTAGCTAAAAAATCCAATGTGGATTATTTAAACCTTGTATAATAAAAAATAGGACTTATAACTTTAAACTGAAAACTTATTTCAAATACATTAAGTGCTTCACTGGGAGCAATAACATGTCCAAGGCATATATGCAGTTTATTCAACGAGGGAGCAACACAGGAATGTCTTTCCACAAAAGTTTTAACATTTATGTTAAGGAAGTATGATATTTTCCACAGAAATCATTTACAAGATGTGCGTTTTCATAAGAGTGAATACAACTCAAAGGAAGTATTCTATTTTTAAGCTTCAATCTCCATTTCATAGAAAAGCTTGCCTTTTACTAAATAACTTAGAAAAATGGGACCGTCAGTGATATAATAACTGTAATATGTTAAATCAATTAAGAGAAACTGCTAACCTTTACTTTTCACTTCCTTCCTTTTTGATCTACCAGATCTGAGACAGTCTAATTCCTATAGCCAAAAAGAATTATTAGAAAATTCTTACACGCTAAGCATAGACCACAATGAAACCCTAATATGTCAAACTTGATGTCCCAAAGAAATTCTCAGTTACCAAAGGAACACAGAATCACCTGCTCCAGAGTTTCCTTCAATATATCCATATAATTGCCACTGTAAGCTTCAAATTTCTAAGGATTCAAATACAAAGGAGCTTAGTTACAAATATACGGCAACATATAAGATACCAAAGTTTTTAAGGAACTGATAGTGATAGTTTAATGAACTAAGGATCCGAAAGTGAGCTTACATCCTCAAATTTTCCATGGGACATAATTGGATCCACATACAAGCTGCAAGAAGAGGAAAATCTTTCCAAAACTTTAAAATGGAGGGATCAGCAGATATTGAAAAAAAGAATATAGTTCAAGGTTACTGACTATTTATAACTTCCATATAGTCGAACAAGAACTTCACCCACTGATTTATTTCTTGGTTTAAATTTGCCACTTACAGAGTTCTCATCAACAGCCTGCCAAATAATAATAATAAAAAAAAAAATAGAGTTCTCTTCAACAGCTTGCCAAATAAAAACAGTGGATATATGTGAAAATTCTGGGCATCTATTGACGAGTAAGCAATGGCAGCCGAAAAAACATCAAACTAAAAAAGCCACATGTTCCAGAACACTTACTTGTGCCAGCCACCATGAGGAACAAGGTAGCTGAACCCATACTAAGTCTCCAAGGTTTACATCCCTGCTTGCGATTAACTGCATCTTATCATGCATTGCCTTCTTTTTTAACAAAATATCTGGCAAGTTCTGTACAAGCTCTTCCATAGACCAAATTCGTAGATCAATTCTAAGACTGCATTGAATAATTTCAAAAGTTGAATTTGAAAATGGATGATACTGTTCTATAATTTTTTTTTCTGAAATACTGGGAAATACATCAGAATACATTCCAAAAAGGCCAATAACTGGATATCAAATTGTGTAGGCACACACTTACAAAAAGAAACTATCAAACTAGAATAGAGCTTCGCCAGTAACAAGTTTGATGTGTAGGCAAGCACTTTTAGATATTATTCATCATGCTATTATCGGTAAAAACTGTGCTTCCATATATTTGAAAGCATTTTAGTTATGAAAATTAGCAATATAAAGTAGGAAATCAACAAAAGGGAAAATATAACAACAGTAGAAATGGGCTCAAATGCAGCTTAAGGTTGAAATATTGCCCTAATCCCAATTAACCAGAACGGAGCTTCACTTCACGAGTAACAAGTTTGGCTAAATCCGAACAGGGGACAAAAAAGTAGGATAATAGAGAAACTTTATTATTACTTAAAAAAATAACACCAGCCAAAAATCATTCACTTAGGACCCTAATCCACATACAAATCGAAGATTACAGCCAATCAGTTAATTCTCAGAAACAGATAATCAAGAAGAAATGGGTATTGGAAATAATACACCCACTCACCTTTCGTTTTCTCTGTCTCCTCTTTCCGTCTCTTCCCTTTGTGTATTTACACAATAACAAGCTCTTTATATCTGTATTTTCTCGGGAAGCTATACCAACTCCATAGCGCAACGCCCAGACAATACCAGCTTATAAATTTTCAATCAATGCATCATTTTTTACATTATTATTTTTACATTATTAGGGCCTATTTGACCAACTTTTTTGAAAATGAGAATGAAAAATATAATTGTTATTATGCCCACACGAAAGATAGAAAATTTGAATTTAAATGTTGATGTGATGGATAACGGTCATATTTTTCATTTTAGTGAGGAAAAAATATGGCTCAAACGATTTAGAGTAATGTTACGCTTATACACTTTGCTTCGCGCGGCTGAATCAGGCCTCGCTAACAATTAAAGGAAAGGTTCAGACGATGTCCCAAAAAGTGGTGTTTTTATTTATGAAGATGTACAATGAGTGAGGAGCGAAATGCCTCCAAATGACGCAATCACACAAAACAAGGAAAATAAGGTGCTATGAAAGTAAAGATAATGAAAATTACATAGTCGTTGTTCGAGAATGGTGTGATTTGGGGTCTTTTTCTTCTATGCTTTCTTTTCTGTTGTATACT
>CAIGRS010029655.1:0-10427 GCA_903798395.1 Fraxinus floribunda
TATTTAGTTTGTTTTATATTTATTACTAATAAGATATAAATATATATTGAATTCAATGAATTAATGTCATAAAAGTAGACGACAAAAAAATATACGGCGAAAACGACGGTTTAAAATCGGACCAAACCGTTAGGTTTAGGTTTGAGTTTTTTTCAAACCGTTCAAAATGGTTTGATTTAGGTTTGAGTTTTTCTCAAACTGGTTAAACGGTTTGATTTGAATATTTATCAAAAATCGGACCGCTTACACCCCTATTTTTTTTTTCTTTTTTATTGTGCGAGACCCACTCTCATGTGAGAATGTGTAAGGCCTCTGTAATGTTTATTTTCTGTACAAATGAAAATCTCATTTTTTATATTTATCAACATTCAGTGAAACCCAAACGTGCAGAAAGAAGTAAAGCCAAACAAACTCTCTTTTTTTTCTTTTTCTTTTTTCATTATATTACTAATCACCAATAGACACAAGCCTTTTTGATATGTATAAAAACTGCAAATTTTCAGCAAGAAAAAATGGCCGCGACCAGATTACAAGTATGGTTTGCATCTTTAGCCCTCTAACTGCTGTCCTGAAATATGTTGTTAACATCCGAATTTGTAACTCATTTGAAAATATGCCTGCTTGAACTAGACAAGAATGTGAATGTATATTATAATAAACGAGATTTTAATTTATTATTATTATTATTATTAGGACCAAACGTGCCGGTATAGTTCTCTTCATTGAAGGTTATGTTGGAAATACCACCGGAGTTAGAGAAGGAACCCACTTTTAGTCCTTGATAAGAGGTTCTTTAGCCTTTAATTTCTTCCCACTTGTCCAAACGTTTCCTTGCTTTCTCCACCTGAAAATTCAATGTTTATTTATTAATTACAATTAATTCATTTGAATTTTCATGTAAATGTAGAAATTTTGATCCTATATTGTCAAAAATAATGCTTACAAGTTGCATCCTTCGAAGGTCAAACGTTAATTCGCCATTTAGTGTAGAAAGTTGGATAGTAGATTCTAAATAAACTAAAAACTCATTTTTTTTTTTTTTGAAAAAAAATACCTCTTTATTCCAATCAGCTCGGCACGTCACCCAAAGCAAAATGATGATTTGCATCATTGCTCCTCCAATCATACCTGACCATATTCCCTGTACAAGTATAAAACATCGATTAAATTATCAAACATATTTGTTTACGTTGGTTGGACAAAATATCATATCATGTTTTCAAATCATCTTCTTAATTTAGTCTAAATTTAGTCGCTGTAAGGTGGATACCTGGGTATCAAAAAAAAAAAAAACATATTAAATCTCGTACCTTAACACCGAGGTGGAATTTGAATCCCAAAAGACAACCAAGGGGAACTCCCACAATGTAGTAACACCCTACATTTATGTAGGCAACAAATGCTTGCCATCCACAACCAACGGCCACCCCTTCAATATCCACACAAACAACCAATAATGTTGTGTTTAGTACATTAGATCGAACGATTGAATAGAGTCATCAACACATCTTTTTCATATATGTTTTCTTTAATCATGTTCAAATCTAGCTGCCAAAGATGCTATAAAGATTTATAATTTAATAAATATTGACCGTCGATAAGGTTGGATGGAGTAAGTACTTTTTGAGAAGAGATTATTACCGGACAAGACGGGTTGGATACCATTAAGAACGATAGTAATCGATAAGTATGGACAAAGTTCTGATACTGCATTAGCCACCGTTTCGCCATCAGTGAATATGTAACTAATTCTATGACGTTGCCATAATATGGTTACAGCGACCACCAAAGCAAGGATAAATGAAACAAAATTCACCATGAAAACGGAAAAAGCTGCCGACTTAGGATTTCCTGCTCCGAGCTCATTGCTCACTCGAACACTGTTAATTTCAAATTCATTTAAAATATTATACAATAATATTGAAAGTGAATATATAATATAATTATAAAAAATTAACGGACCTAGCAGCAGCATTGAACCCTATTGCAACCGTGTATAACATGTTACATATCGACAAGCTGCACCAAAGTCGAAATCAAAAAAAGTTCAATTCAACATATGTTATAATGTCACTTTTGTTAAAAGATCGATTCATACATGCAATGATGATTTAGTTTAAGCGGTAGTCGATCTCCGAAAGTCCTTTCATATATGCATTCAAAACGTACAACAAAATTTATCAGAAGAGATAGAAGGAAAATAGATTTACGTACCATGCTGAAAGTGCATCCAAGGAAAGTTCAGGGTTCTTAAAAAGTCCTGCAATCAAGACTAGTACCTGAAGGTACCACGTTTGCAAGCACAGCATCACTGCTGAACCAGCTGATAATTTCACAAATTCCCAAAGCCCATTAAAAGCCTCCCATTTGAATCCATTCCAAGTGAGCTTACATTTTGGGCTCAATAAAATATAAAGAAACTGGGCCGTGACCATGATCCACCAAGAAAAGCTCCAAACCAATGATAGCCCAATTAATCCAAAACCAATCTTGTACACTGCAACCCATGATAAGAGTACATGCACCCCAGCAGTGGCCAATGAAATATAAGCACCGGGGAGTACTAAACTCTGTGATTGTAGAAATTTTTGTATTGGGAAGTTGACAGTGAATGCAAAAAGCTGTGGTATGAGGCCGTAAACGATCACTGCTGCTAGTGATGCCACGTTTTTGGGTTCATGGATGAAAATTAAGATTTGTTTTGAAAATATATAGATTAAGGTTGTTGGGAGACTGACCAAGAAAAGAACAATAACTGCTCTTTGTAGATAGATTCCTAACATTTCGTATCTGCCTGCACCATATGCTTGTCCACATAGGGTTTCGACTGCACTTCCCATTCCTAGCTGCAAGAAGTACGTACTTCAATTGAATCATATCGTTTAAAAATTTAAATCTCGATTCCTATACAATTCTTACGTGCAAGTCAAATTCATGTTTTCATCTATGATGTTACTGTTAAATGTACACAGTTTTAATAAACATGCGCAATCATGTTAAGCGACACATCCCACATCGGCTTGGAGCTCGCCATACTTTTAGCACTATTACGAATTTGAAATAGGGTCAAAATCGGATTAAATTGTCAACTATTCGATCAACATATGAGGACTTAGCTACACCACTTAACAAGATTGACTTTTTCAATTGAAATTACAAGTTTTAATATAATATTAGAGTCTATTAAGCTCAAACGAGCAATTTGATCCGATTAAAATTGAAATGAAACACATAAATTTCAAGATTGATCTGCTCAAATGAGTTACCGTCTCACGAGTGCATATTATGGGATAAATTCCACATCGATTAATTATTAAAATATAGACCGATGTATAAGAGTTTGGACTAATCATCTTAATAACGTTTATATTTTAAGATGAAATCTCGTGTCTTAATCAACCAAACATGCACTTTACTCTATTGTGGTACTAGAAAAGAGTATTTAGGTACATACCAAGAGGCCGTAGGCGAATAGATGAATGCCACCGCTGCCAAGAATCCAAGCTGCAAACTCAAGATTGCCTAGGTGGCCAGAGAAGATCCTAGCAGAATTGGACATGGAATTGTTAATCAAGTACATCATGATTGAAGGTGCAGCAAGTGAAAATAGGGTCTTTATTTCGATCCACGAAGCCATCACCAGTCGCTTCGGTCGCGACAAACTGGTGTCAGATAGCAACATCTCAAGGGCGGAGCTTGCTACCTCCTCCGCCACCGGTCGATTGAACTCGTCTCCAGATTGTGCCATTCTTGCTTACTCACAGCATTCAATGTGTGGAGATATTTTTTTCCTCAACCTTGGTTCTGAGCATTGATGGTTTATAGAAAAAATATTAAAATCTTATTAAAATTTAATGTCAGGTCAAAGTATTAATTTCAATCACAACTATTACCAACTTATTATCCACACATTTTGAGACCCGCGCATTCGTTTTCATTGTAATGCCATTATAATTTCTTCCAAACAGGGAAGTTGAGAATTGGAATTTTATAGCTGCCCATAAATGCCAAATTAATGTTTCCGACGTCATATTAAAGTTCAAGTTGACTACGTTCTTGTTTGAGAGAAGTTATAATGAGAAAAAGGATTTTGCTACATGTATTCGCACAGACACTCTATTAAAACACAATTACTTTTTTTCATTCAATTTTTTCCCTTCGCATCATTTTCGGTAATCGTTTACGTACCATTTTAATGTACAAATAACAAAATTCATGGGAACATAATGAAGATGAGTGAAAATTTTTAACCAATTATACAAAATTATTATCCGTTTATTATTCACACATCATTTTATGTTTCAACATATGTCGCATCACATAAGGATTATTCTATTTATGTTCAGTCCAGATCTTGTTTATGTATTCATTAGGTGACCGACATGACAATCTACGAATTTAGAGCTTGTTTGGTAAAGATTAAAATCATATTAAAATTAAAAAATTAATCGTTATTGTTACTTTCATTAGACGAGTGAGACCCAATAACGACTATATTTTTAATTTTAATCAGTATCAAACGACTCTTAATATTTTGTTACTTTCTATTCGTAACGATTAATTATTGAAAAAAATTTGTTGGTGATCCGTCACCCAAATTACAGATCTATTTCGTGTTAATAAATTAATTCAGAATTACTTTAAATTCGACTATTCAACTTCTATTGTTATTGTAATCAACTTTAATAGTCAATTCTACGCTACAACACTTGTTAGGCACTTAATCGACAGTCAAAAATTATTTGAAGTGTAATCTGTCCTTAATCCACCTCTACCGAAATTGAAACTATGGCCTGTTCGGTAGGGATTAAAATTCAATTAAAATTATAATTGTAATCGTTATTTAATCTCACTCGTCTAATAAAAATCAACAATAACAACTAATTTTTCAATTTTAATCCGATTTTAATATCTACCGAACACGAGCTATTTGCTTCGGTTAAGGCAATACGAAATTAATAAATTGATTAGAGTAGAATAAGTGCTTGTTTGATTTAAAAAAAAAAAAAAAAAACTTCAAAAATTATATCAACTTATATAACTATCAAACTTGAATTTTAACCGCAAAATTTATAGAACCCGCAACTTTTATCAACTTTCAACAACAAATCAACAACAAATTAACATCGATTTTTATCAAAATTTATTAGAAAATTATAAGGTTGGAATGGAATGTTGTATAGATCTAATAACTTCTATATGAAACTCTAAAGAACGTTACACTATATTATTGAAAATATTGTCTACTTCGACTCAACTTTCATAGCTGCATACACGAGAATGTAAAGAGATTCTATCTCTATTTTTGAGATATTATTAAACCAACAATTTGGTATAGTAAGCACTTTTAGTCATTGGAAAGAGGCTCTTTTATTTCTCCCCACTTGTCCAAATGCTTCCTTGCTTTCTCCACCTGAAATTTCGTAATTTATTTATTACTTAGAATTAATTCATTTAAATGAAAAAAAATTCACCATTTAGGTTAGAAAGTTGGATTAGTAAATTCTGAATAAAAATAACAGTCTTTTATGTCTCATTACTCGTAGACATGCCCAATAAACAATTCAAAATACCTCTTTATTCCAGTCGGCTCGAAATGTCACCCAGAGCAAAATGATGGTTTGCATCAGTGTTCCTCCAATCATTCCCGACCATATTCCCTATATAAGCAAAAAGACGTATTTGATACTTAGCACTTATTATTAAACACGTTAAACATGTATGTTATTTCTAGTACCTTTATACCGAGGTGGAATTTGAATCCCAAAAGACAGCCAAGTGGAACTCCCACGATGTAGTAACATCCAATGTTTACGTAGGCAACAAATTCTTGCCATCCACAGCCAACGGCCACCCCTTCAATTTCCTCAAAGGCATATTGACAAACATTTGTAAAAAGAAACAACGATAGTGCATTAGACTAAACAATCGAACATTTTAATCTATGTTTGGTTTTTTTTTTCATCTTCAATTGTATAAGCCAAACACGCTATAAACAATTATGATTAAATAAATATCGATGGCCAATAAGGTTTGATAGAGTAAATATTTGTCGAGTTATTACCTGACAAGACAGGTTGAATACCGTTGAGAATGATAGTAATTGATAAGAATGGACAGAGTTCTGATACTGCATTAGCCACCGTTTCACCTCCCGTGAATAGGTAGCTAATTACATGACGTTGTGATAATATGATTGAGGCAACCACCACGGCAATAATGAATGAAACAAAATTCACCATGAAAACTGAAAAAGCTGCTGACTTAGGGTTCCCTGCTCCAAGCTCATTGCTCACTCGAACGCTGTTAATCTCAAATTCATTGAAAACGTATAGAAAATTATTGAACGAAATCAAAATTTTAATTTATTTCTTAATATCGTGCAGTACTATCTATTTTATATAACCAAACATATCATGAAGATTATAATGTGCCAGATTAACTGACCTAGCAGCAGCATTGAACCCTATTCCAATCATGTATAGTATGCTATTCATTGACAAGCTGCACGAAAGTCAAAATCAAATCAAGATATATTACAACGTTATTTTTGTGAAATATTAATTAACTCAGTCGAGCTTGAAATGTGCTATAGTATATGCTTTCAAGTTCGTACAATAAAATTTTTCGATTATCGAGTATAATTTTAACGGACTAGATAAAAAGAAAATAATCTTGCGTACCATATCGAAAGTGCATCCAAGGCAAGTTCAGGGTTCTTAACAAGTCCTGCAATCAAGACTAGTACTTGAAGGTACCACGTTTCTAAGCACAGCATCACTGCTGAACCAATTGATAATTTCGTAAACTCCCAAAGCCCATTAAAAGCCTCCCATTTGAATCCATTCCAAGTGAGCTTACATTTTGGGCTCAATACGATATAAACAAACTGGGCCACAACAATGATCCACCAAGAGAAACTCATTACCAATGATAACCCAATTAATCCAAGACGGATCTTGTACGCAACCCAGGATAAGAGTACATGTAGCCCAGCAGCAGCCAATGAAATATAAGCACTGGGCTGTACTAAACTCTGTGCTTGAAGAAATTTTTGTATTGGAAAGTTGACGGTGTATGCAAAAAGCTGTGGGATGAGGCCATAGACGAACACTGCTGCTAGTGATGCCACGTCTTTCGATTCATGTATGAAAATTAAGATTTGTTTCGAAAATATATAGATTAAGGTTATTGGGAGACTGAACAAGAAAAGAACCACAGTTGCTCTTTGTAGGTAGATGCCTAACATTTCATATCTCCCGGCACCATATGCTTGACCACATAAGGTTTCGACCGCACTTCCCATTCCTAACTGCACGACATACGAGTATGAGATAAATCATCTCGTCTAAAAATTTAAATTCTGATTCTAGTATAACTCATACCTGCAAGCAGGGACGGAGCCAGGAAAATTGAGTTGCGGGGGCAAGTTTCATAAAATTTTAATTGTGGGGCAAAATTGAAAATTATAAGGAAATTTTTATTTTTTGAAAATCTTGTGTAAAATCTTTAAAAATCTATTGCAAAATCTTTAATTTCAAATTTAGTGTGGGGAGCGGACCCTAATGCCCCCACTATAGATCTGCCCTTGCATGCTAGTCAAATTCATGTATCATTACTATTACATGCAGTAACGGATCCAGGACAGAATCACAGGCCGATCAGCCCCCGCAAACCAGTCTCTCATTACATGTGCACAATTTTAATAAACGGGTGTAACTAGACTTGTATTTTACTCGATTGTGGTGCTAGAGAGGAGTCCATAGGTACGTACAAGGAGGCCAAAGGCAAATAGTTGAATGCCGTTGTTGCCAAGATTCAAAGCTGCAAACTCAAGGTTGCCAAGGTGGCCGGATAAGATCCTGGTAGCATTGAGCATGGAATTGTTAATCAAGTACGTCATGATTGCTGGTGCAGCAAGTCGAAACAAGGTCTTTATTTCAATCCACGATGCCATCACCAGCCTCTTCAGATGCGGCAAACTGGTGTCCGATAGCACCTTTTCGAGGTCGGAGCTTGATTCATCGGCCGGTCGATTGAGTCCATCACCAGATTGTGCCATTTTTGCTTTCAATGTGTAGAGAGAAAGAGGTTCACCTCAAGTTTGATTGTGAGCATTCAATATGTAGTTGGGAATTGGAATTTTATACCTGCTATCAAGAAGTCAAATTGAATTCAATTGTCATGATAAGTAAGTCATTTAATGTGGCGCCATGTGGCATTATATAATATTATCTACCACACTGATATTATAATAGATTGTGATTATCCAAATAAAAAGTGGAATGAATTAAATAACTCATTTAATTTTACTTGCTATTTAATGTCGCAGCAGCACTATATGAACCGAGGTTATGACTTTCGCGGAGTGAAATGACATTTCTCAATATGGTTGTCTAGTCGATTAGGCGATCGACATGACGATTCATGAATGCACTGCTAGTCAGTTCTTGGTCGGTGTGATTTCTATCTTTATTACACATTTCATACATTTTTATAAGATTCATCATTGTTTCTTCTACAATTAGGGACGGATTTGGCGGGGCTCGGTCCAGCCCATTGAATTTTTTTAGTAGGAAAAAAAATGTGTAATTTTTTTTTTTACTTATTAGCTCGATCTGTAATTCGGTTCTGGATTCGTTCCAGCCTATAATATTACTAGCGACTTTAGGCGAACGTATAGCATATATAAAAAGGCTTAGTTTTCATGACAAGTGTTTGAGCAAACAATTACACTTGTCTTGGCTGTGGGATGTGTTGGAAGAGTTTCATAGTGTCCACTTGCCATGCATATGCATGGGTGTTTGAAAAAATAATTTGGTTAAATAGGAGGTAGATATTTTTTACTTTTTAAGTATATTTAGCCCACGAAGATTTTTGAGATTATAAATAGTTGGATCCTATGAACGGTGTGATTAAAATTAAGTTTGATCGACTTATAATTTTAAAAACTTTGATCAAATAGAGGCTTATCAGGCTAGAAGTGAGGTCGAAATCCTCCTCTAAATTAGATTGTACTTTATTTTTTCTAAACATCGTGTTAAGATTTCAATAACAATGATCGATCACCCAAATTACAGATTTATTTCAAGTTAATTAATTAATTCCGGTTTACTTTAATTCAACCATTCAACTTATATTTTTATTCCGACTAGAATATATTGTGATCAAAATTAATTATCAATTCCACGTTAGACACCAAATCAACGGTTCGACGAAAATTATTTGTAGTGTAATCCAACCTTAACTCACCTCTACCGTGAAATTGAAATTATCCACTTTGGTTAAGGCAGTACGAATAATTTGAATTAAGTTGATCTGACCATTTTTCATGCCAAACGTGGAAACGGAATAAATGTTTGTTTGATAACAAAAACTCTTAAAAATTTTATCGACTTTCGATTGATCAAACAGATTTCATAAAACCCGCAACTTTTATCAAATTTCAACAACATTCATAACTTCATCTATGCGACTGGATATGACAGATCAAGAAGTGGCTAAAGAAGTCCAAAGAAGACAAATTCTGTCTCTACGTTTGGGATATTATCAAAACCAATAGTTCGGCACCACTGCCAAGGCTCGAAGCTGCAAGCTCAAGATTACCAAGGTGGTCGGAGAAGACCCTACATGATTGAAATTGCAACGAGTGGAAATAGGGTCTTTATTTCGATCCACGATGC
The DNA here is from genome assembly GCA_903798395.1 of Fraxinus floribunda. Classification (NCBI taxonomy): domain Eukaryota; kingdom Viridiplantae; phylum Streptophyta; class Magnoliopsida; order Lamiales; family Oleaceae; genus Fraxinus; species Fraxinus floribunda. The sequence goes on from CAIGRS010029655.1 coordinate 9,684, forward strand.
CATCATTAGCCGCTTCAACCTCAGCAAATTGGTGTCCGATAGCACCTTTTCGAGGTTGGAGCTTGATTCATTGGCCGATCGATTGAGTCCATCTCCTGGTTGAGGCATTTTTGCTCCCAATGTGTAGATAAAGGAGTTTGATTCCGAGCATTCAATATGTAGTTGAGAAATTGGAATTTTATAGATGCTGCTGTTACTTCTATCACATTAATGTTTAGTACAATTCAAGTTGACATGGTTATATTAATGTCTAGTTGATTAGTTCATCAATGCGATGATGCATGAATTTAGTTTCCGTTGACGGATCAAACTTCAATTTTAATTGTGCGTTTCATAAATACTACCGGTTTATGAACTATATACTATTCAACATTCTTCTTCTTAAATAATTACTAATAATTTTAGACGAGTATAGCATATATATGTATAGAGCTGTGCTTTATGTACACAAGCACAACCCACATAAATACAACAGAACACTCACACGCGGTGAAGTCCGTACAATATATATATAAGTATTCTGCTAAAATCATAGTTATTAAATTCGGATCGGACCGGCCGGTTCGACCTGGAACCCATTGAACCGGACTATGGTCCGGTCCGAGTTGCCTTATTTTTTAACAAAGCAGGCAACCCGGCAAAAACTAGCTTGAACCGCCAGGTTTTCATTAAACCGTTGGCCCAAATTTATTTAACCCGCCCGGTCCATAGAAAAACCCGAAAAAGTAAAAGCCAAAGTCAACC